>JAQZBX010050057.1:0-19759 GCA_029593785.1 Cabassous unicinctus | reverse complement strand
CTCTGAACAATACATTAGAGGACCTGTACCTAATAGACATATACAGAATGCTGCTACCAAATGCAGTGGGAATATACATTCTTCTTGAGTGCACATGGATCATATGCCAAAAGAGAACACATGCTAGGCCACAGACCAATCCTCAATGAATTCAGAAAGATTGAGATTATACAAAGTAATTCTCTGACCACAATGGAATGAAATTGGAAATCACTAAGGGCCAGAGAACCAGATTAGGCACAAAGATATGGAAGTTAAACAACACACTCTTAGACAAACAGTGGGTCAAGGAGGAAAACTCGAAAGATATCAGTAACTACCTCAAATCAAATGAAAATGACAACACAGCATATCAAAACATATGGGATGCAGCCAAAGCTATACTGAGAGGGAAATTTATAGCCATAAATGCATATATTAAAAAAGAAGAAAGAGTTAAAATTGAATATGTAACTGCAAACCTGGAGGAATTAGAAAAACAACAACAAACTAACCCCAAAGGAAGTAGAAAGAAAGAAATAACAAAGATGAGAGCAGAAGTAAATGAAATAGAAAATAAGAAAGCACTAGAAAAAATAAACACAACCAAAAGTTGGTTTTCTAGAAGATCAATAAAATGGACAAATCCTTAGCCAGACTAACCAAGAAAAAGAGAGAGTAGATGCCAATACACAAAATAAGGAATGAAGAGGGGATATTACTACTGACCCCACTGAAATAAAAAGTATAAGAGGATACTTTGAAAAATTATATGCCAACAAGAATGATAATTTAGAGGAAATGGACAAATTCCTAGAAACTCACAAGCAGCCTACACTGACGAAAGAAGAAATTAATGAACACAACAGTCCAATTACAAGTAAAGAGATAGATTCAGTCAGCAAAAACCTTCCAACCAAGAAGAGCCCAGGACTAGATGGCTTCACAGGTGAATTCTAAAAAACATTTCAGAAAGAGCTAACACCAATTCTGCTTAGGGTCTTCCAAAAAATAGAAGTAGAAGGAATATTGCCTAACTCATTCTACAATGCCAAAATTACCCTAATAACAAAACCAAAGATATCACAAGAAAGGAAAATTAGAGACCAATTTCTTTAATGAGCTTAGATGCTAAAATCCTCAGCAAAATACTTGCTTAATCACATTCAACAACATATCAAAAGAATTATACACCATGACCAAGTGGGTTTCATCCCAGGTATGCAAGGATGGTTCAACATAAGAAAATCAGTCAATGTAATACACCACATAAACAGATTAAAAGAAAAAATCACATAATCATCTCTATAGATGCAGAAAAAGCATTCGACAAAATACAGCACACTTTCCTGGTAAAAACACTGCAAAAAATAGGAATAGAAGGAAACTATCTGAACATGATAAAGGGTATATATGAAAAACCCAAAGCTAACATCATCTTCAATGGTGAAATCCTAAAAGCCTTCCCTCTGAGATCGTAAACAAGAAAAGGATGCCCACTATCACCACTCCTGTTTAACATTATCTTAGAAGTAATTCCTCAAGCACTGAGGCAAAAAAAAAAAACGATATGAAAGCATCCAAATTGGAAAAGAAGTAAAAATTTCATTATTTACAGATGACATGATCTTATATGTAAAAAGCCCTGAGAAACTTACAGCAAAGTTTCTAAAACTTATAAAGGAGTTCAGTAATGTCACAGGCTATTAAGATCAATGCTCAAAAATCAGTAGCATCTCTGTACACCAATAATGAGCAATCTGAGGAGGAAATCAAGGGGAAAATACCATTTACAATAGTAAGTGAAAGTATCAAATACCTAGGAATAAATTTAACTAAAGATGTAAAGGACTTATATACAGAAAACTACACAACACTTTTAAAGGAAAACAAAGAACACTTAAATAAATGGAAGAATATTCCCTGTTCTTTGATAGGAAGACAAAACATCATTGAGATGTGTGTCCTACTAAACTAAACTACAGATTTAATGCAATCCCCAAAAAATCAACACTGTATTTTTTAATGAATTGGAAAAACTAACTATGAAATTTATTTGGAAGGGTTAGAGGCCCTGAATCACCAAAGACATATTGAAAGAGTAAAATGAAGTTGAAGGTATCACACTACCTGACTTTAAAGCTACAGTGGTGAAAAACTCATGGCATTGGCACAAGGATATACACATTGACCAATGGAACCAAGTTGAGAGTTCTGATATAAATCCTTGCATATACAGTCATCTGATATTTGACAAGGCCACCAAGCCCACTCAGTTGGGAGAGAATGGTCTCTTCAACAAGTGGTGCTTGGAGAACTGGATATCCATATCCAAAAGAATGAGAGAGGAATACCACCTCACACTTTATACAAAAATCAACTCGAGATGGATCAAAGATCTAAATATAAGAGCCAAGACCATAAAGACCTTGGCAGATAATGTAGGGAAGCATCTACAGGACCTTGTAATAGGAAATGATTTCATGAACTTCACACCCAAAGCACAAACAGAAAAGAAAAAATAGATAAATGGGATCTCCTCAAAATTAAAAACTTTTGAACCTCAAGGGACATTATCAAGAAAATAAAAAGGCAGCCTACCCAATGGGAGAAAATATTTGGCAACCATATATCTGATAGGAGCCTAATATCCTACATATATAAAGAAATCCTACAACTTGAAAATAAAAAGACTAACAAACCATTTATAAAATGGGCAAGTGACCTGAAAAGACACCTTTCCAAGGAAGAAATGCAAATGGCTAAAAAGCACATGAAAAAAAATGCTTGACATCGCTAGCTATTAGGGAAATGCAAATCAAAACTGCAATGAGATACCATCTTACACCCATTAGAATGGTGGCTATTAAAAAAACAGCAGACAAAAATGTTGGAGAGGATGTGGAGGAAATGGAACCCTCATCTACTGCTGGTGGGATTGTTGAATGGTCAGCCACAGTGGCGGACAGTTTGGCAGTTCCTCAAAAAAGTAACTAAATATCTTCCATATGATCCAGTGATTCCACTTCTGGGTTTATACCCAGAAGAACTGAAAGCAAAGACATGAACAGATATATGCACACCAATGTTCATAGTGACATTTGTTCAAAAAGTTGGAATAAACCCAGTTTCCCATCAACAGATGAATGGGTAAACAAAATGTGGTACTTACATACAGTGGAATATGACTCAGCTGTAAGAAGTAATAAAGTGATAAACACACGGGATAACATAGATGAATCTGGAAGACCTTATGTTGAGTGAAGCAAGCCAGGCATTGAAGGATGAACAGTATATGACTGCACTGATATGAATTAAGGAAATTGACCAGTCTCTGAGAACTATTGACTGAAAGATAGGTGTACAAGAAAGAGAAAGAAAAGAGAAAATTGTGAGCCATCAACCATATGGATGTAACCTATAGTAAAGTGGTAGAGTGTAGTTGTGTATTGAATGGATAGGACAGCAGGGTAGTGATATATGGGTTGGGTGGTGTAGGGTTGACAGGTGGGTAGATTGGGAAGGGTGGGTTAGAATACCCAGGATACTGAGGGGAGAGATGGCAGTGGGACCAGGTGAACACTTGGGATTTGTGGATATGAGGTTGAAAGTACAGTGGTGGGAATGCTCTTATGCCAATATGACAAGGAAGAGTCACTGCTTTAGTGTGTTGATTGGGGGTGCATTGGAGACAGGGCACATCTGGAGCAGGCTTCTAGGGAGTGTGCGAGTGTTCATCCTGTCATAATGTGTTGTATCAGTGGATGGAGACCCACACAATGAGAGGATAGCAGATGGACTCCCATCTTTGGGAGGACCAATTTGCTCAGAAATAGACAGGTGGGAGTCTCTTAAGAGCAAGGACAGTTCTTAATAGTGGAGGACAAATCAGTGTGTCATGACCTCTTATTCCATGTAACTTTGAATCTTGTCGTCCAATGAGTCAAGCCAGGTGGTTGTCTGGGCCCGGGGGTGGGTTGGGGAGGGAGGAACAGAATAGATCAAACAGGATGTATTTAGTGGTCAGTGGAAATGTTTTTCATTACCTTACAGTGATGGACACCAGACATGGTAAATATCATCAAAATTTATAAAAGTGTATAGTCTAAAATGTAAACCATACTGTAAACCATTGACAATGTTTAGTAGCTATGTTTCACTATCTGTATATCAGTTACAACAATGCTACCATCAAAGTGATAGAGTATAGTTGCATATTGAAGGATAGGACAGGTGTGTAGTGATATTACTGGGTTTGGTGATGCAGGGTTGACAGGTGGGTAAATTAGGAATGGTGGGTTAGAATTCCCAGGATACTGGATGGAGAGATGGGAGAGGGACTAGGTGAACATGGAATTTGTGGGTATGAGGTTGAAATTGCAGGAGTGGGAATGCTCCTATGACAATACCACAAGGTAGTGTCACTGGGTTAGGGTGTAGGTTGGGGGGGGCATTCAAGACAGGATGCATCTGGAGTAGGCTTCTGGGGAGTGTGTGAGTGTTCATCCTTTCATAATGTGTTGTGTTGGATAGTGGAGACCGACACGGTGAGTGGGAAGGAGATGGACCCCCATCTTTGAGAGGAACGATTCACCCAGAAACAGACAGGTGGGTGTCTCTTAAGAGCAAGGGTGGATCCTAACAGAGGAGGATAATCAGCCTGTCAAGACAACTTATTGCATGTAACTATGAGTCTTGTCATACAATGAGTCAAGACAGGGGTGGTGTCATGTGCCCCAGGGGGATGGAAAGGAAGGAACAGAAAAGATCAAGTGGGGTATTTAGTGGACAGGGGAAATGTTTTTCATTACCTTACAGTAATGGACACAGGACATGGTAAATATCATAAAAAATTATTAAACTATACCATCTAAATTGTAAACTATACTGTAAACCATTGACAATGTTTAGTATACAATGTTTAGTATACATTGTCAATACAGATAGTGATTGTATAAGAGTTATAACAATGCTACCACCCACATAAAAAAAGGTTTTAATATGGGGTGAGGAAAGGGGGAGGAGTATGGGTATATGGAGTCTCTAGTATTCTATGTGTGACTTTGCTGTGTATAAGAGTTATAACAATGCTACCACCCACATAAAAAAAGGTTTTAATATGGGGTGAGGAAAGGGGGAGGAGTATGGGTATATGGAGTCTCTAGTATTCTATGTGTGACTTTGCTGTGACCTAAAACTTCTTTGAAAATAAAATGAAAATTTGGGAGATACTGGGGAGTGAGAAGGGGAAGGTGCCATGGTACAGACTGGACATCTGATAATGCAGTGATAAAAGGGAAAAAAAATTTAAAATTTTTTTTGCTTTTTCCCAGTTTTTGAATGTCCCAATCCTTTAATTATATTTTATTTTTAGTTTTTTTTCCCCTGAGTTTCCATGTATTTTATCTCTTCCATTTAAGCTTATCATTATTATTTCATTTTCCTATTAATTGCATTTGGTTATTATATGGGCTTCATCTTCAAGGAAGGTTTAGATAACAGAAGGGTTACAAAGGGGGCTGCAGAGGAACATTGGTGGCGGGTGTTTGGGATGGGGGATTCATAGGAGGAAGTTCATCTGAATATACATGAAAGATATATAAAATTGCCCAAATGTCAAGGTGTGGGGCATGGTCACAATGGGTGGACAATCACTCAATAAATGAGGGAATACTTAATTCCCAGCCTGGAGAGCTCTGCCACATTCTTCAAGGGAGAAGCAACAGTCCCCCAAGTGCAGGGGCAGTGTCTGGCAAAGGAGGATGGTCCACTAATGGGTTCTTGTTATTGATGACTAGCCTTATGAATCTTTGCCTTTGTAATTGAAACTTAGCCTACTGTTATGGGGTGCCTAAGAGTTGCCACCTGAGAGCCTCCTTGTTGCTCAAATGTGGCCTCTCTCTAAGCCAAACTCAAAATATGAATGCATTACCTTCCCCCCAACATGGGACATGACTCCCAGGGATGAGCCTCTGTGGGAACAAAGGATTAACACCAAGTGCCAACTGGCAATACAACTGTAAAAAGACCTTGAAAAAAGGGGATAAAGGTAAAGACAGATGACTTCATGTGGCTAAGAGACTTCAAAAAGAGTCAGGAGGTCATCCCAGAGGTAACAGTAATGCACACCTCGTAAGATCTCATAGAACACCAAATTTAATATCACCCCACACAGAGGGGCTCCTGAGGGTTCTGGAGACACCCAGGTCCTATATAAGGGGGGATATCTCCAGAGAATGATGTCTCATCAATGGGCTGTACTTTGGAATCTGTGCTCCTGAGAATGACAGAGTTGGACTCAAATAAGTCCTCCCTGCACATGGCCCATCTGTCCCCTCTAGTTAAACTGATATGTGATGCCAGTTTTTAGGTATACTTCCAGAGACTGGAATTTTTGGGCTGTCCATGTACCAGCTGGGCCCAGAATCTTGATAGAGCTGCAACTCCTACTCCACAGCTCAATGAACACACCCTGGACATCTGGTGGGGAGATGATGATGGACAATGGCCATCCCAGGGAATGGAGAGAGTCTGCAGCCACAGTCAGGATAATCCCATCCATCTTATCCATGGGATATAAGACCCTCTCACTTGGAGGTGGAGCGGACATCACCATCTCCTCAGGATTGGGGGAAGAGCCATGGAGTATAGTGGATTGACTGGTATTCTGTTATAGACATATTGTGATTCACACAATGGAAGTAATTACAACATTAATGTGGAGCCAGGGGCCACTGGATGCTTTGGTGGCAGGGAAAAGCAGTTGTAATATAGGGGCTTTTTCAAGACTTGGGAATTATCCTGAGTGACATTGCAATGACAAATATAGGCCATTTTATGTCAGCATATAACATGCAGAACTGTGTGAGAAAGTGTGTGGTCTACAATGTGAATTATGGTCCATGCTTACTGGTAAAGCCCCAAGTTGTGTATATCTATTGCAGGTGATGTGCCACTCTAATGAAGGATGTTTATGTGGGAGGTTGTGGGAGGGGTGGGACGTGGGGCACATGGAATCCCTACAATTTTTGTGTAACATTTATGTAATCTAAGTATCTTTTAAAAAATAAAAAATTATTTAAAAAATAAATAAAATAACATATAAAATAAAACAAAATTTTAATTTAAATAAATAATTATTAAGACATTGGAAAAAAAAAAACACTGCATGGTCACAGTGCAAATTAGAGTAACCCAAAGAGTCTTCAAAGAAATCTTTTAAATGTTATCTTATAGTTAAACTTATTTTGTAAGAGAATGAAAATTATAACAGTAAGTCCTGTGTTTCTGTGTCACACTATTCGTGTCTGCCTATTTGTTCAATATGTAAATTCACACATCAGAGTGATATCAAATTAAGAAGTGAAAATTCTTAGATAAGGTACATGTAAATAACTATTCCTGGAGCCCAAATTAGGCTAAGCAGGATGGAAAGGTAATATAGAAATTAAAATATAAAAACTTGGGGGAAAAAATGTTTTTCCTAAGCTCTTTATCCTGCTTTATCCCCAAGGCCTTCTCTTTGCAAGAGCTGTGGGGGAAAGATGAGGTGTGACAGATTGAAACTCTATCTTCTAAGCTGGGGAGTTAAAGATCATAGTTTGTTCTGTAATTCCTCAATTTAAACCTTTTAACAGCCTTAAAGTAAGTGTGGTTAATAATACTGCTGCCAAATATCAACAAGTCAAGAAAAAAATCCTTGAAATCTGCCCTCTTTAAATGGATTAAGTGAATTCCATTGATTGCTAATAGTAATCTAAGATAAATTAACCAGTCCATATGGTTATAGTAAAGCATCTTCTAAACTGAAACATTTAAATGGCTAGTTCCAAGAAGCCATTATTAACTAAAAGCCTAAACTGATACTAATGGCAAAAAGTAAATTCATAGCAGTGTAACCTGTCAGAAGCCATCTCAATCTTCCTATTCAAGTGGTGGTATCAAAAGGTAATCTTGATTCCTTTGAAAATCTTCAGTTTTCATTTAAAGAAAAATGGAAAGTGTTAGTTTTCCTGTACTGCTAAAGTAAAATACCTGTTAATTAACATCTTCATGGTAAAAATATAAAAATCAAGAGATAAACTTCAGCATTGTCAAATTCTCTTGTGCATTCAAACCAGGCCTTCAATACACTGCATGTTGTCTCTCCATTTGAGTTATTGGCTAGGTTGGTCACTGACCCCTAAAACAATAAAGGTGTCTACTACATCTCTGATTGTGCTTCTGAAGTTGATGGAAATTCTGTTGCAGTTTCAAACTCCTGCAGCAGCCAATGATGGCTCAATATAGCCAAATTTACAAAGGATATTATTACTTCCATGCTGGCACTGTTTCATAGTGGCAAAAGGTGCTATGCAACAGGCCAGTAGAACACTGGAAACTACTTTCCTAGCTTCTCCCTAGGGTCAATGGTGCTGCAGCATGCTGACTGTGTGGAAGTCATACCAAGTGGAGCAATGATCACCAGGGTACTATGAGTAGAACTTAAACACAATTGTTATTATGGCCTGCTCCCATGGGCAGATAACATGTAAGGTATTGCAAACCTGGAACTTAAATCTATTAATTACAGCTCAAAGAAAAAACTTATGCATTGAGTAGTACATTAATATTAGGTTCTGTACGTATATCCTATTCTAGATATATGCCTGATGATTATAGTGATAACTTTTTTATTCTAGAATATATGCAAAGGGACATTGAACATGTTAAAACTTCATTTTCTAAGTAGTTAATGGACATGCTTAATCCAGGTATCCCTCTAACCCCTGTTCCAGTACCTGTACCAGTACTTAACATTCCAAAATATACCCCAGATAAACAAACCAGGGCAGCTAGTCTGGGATTCAGCCTGGAAGCTAATAGGTGGCTTGTTAAGAACACTCAAGTCTACCTGCCAAGAGCAGTACAATGAAAGGTCCTTCATGGACTTCACCAAGGCACTCATCTGGGGAGGGATAGCCTAACCAACATAGCTAAATGGGTTTTTGAAGGACAGGGCCTGGTAAAAACAGTCAAAAAATTTACCAGGATTTCCCCCCTGTGTGCAATTAATAACTCAAACAACAGGAGGCTTAACCATACTCCCCCCTTAACCCCCCCTGTACAGATGTGGGAATCATACCATGGAGAGGACTGGCAGATAAACTTCACCCACTTGCCATCCTGCCAGGGCTAAGCATTTTCCACCAGAAGTGAAATGGTAAATGAGGTGGCTAAGACCCACTTCAACTTAGTTCCTTTGAAATGGTCCATGGGCAACCTTTCCTCACCCAGGACCTGGAAACCAGATTCTGATTAAAACCTGGCAAGAAAACAGTTTTCTCTCTCAATTATAGCCAAAGTGGAAGTAACTTTACTCTGTAGTTATGATCACTTCCACAGCTATTAAAGTTAAAGGAATTTCCAGCTTGGTGCACTAATCCTGAGTGAAGCCAGCTACCCAGGAAAGTGCCACCTCACTAGAAGCATCTGACAAGACACACCAGTGCCAGCATTAGATGGTCTGAAATACCTCTTCAAGAGACAAAGCTAAGTAGTGTCTATGTCAAAGCCAACTGTTCCCTATAACACTAGCTCAAATGCCTATTGTTGTGGGAGGGCAAACCAGACACCCCTTAAGAAACTGTCTGTTTTCATATCATGTATCTTAACTATAAAGGCAATGCCTCTTCTCATTCCTCTCCTCTACCATAGGAACTGGGGTTAGCAATTTATACCTAACCCCATTGTTACAATCTCTTCTCTCTAGAGCTAACCAACAGCATAATGCAACTGAAAGAATACTCTTTCCCACTAACTTTGGGAAAATGCAGCCTTTACAGGCACCTGGCCTTTTTACTTTTGTGGTCCAGTATCTTCTTAGTGGGACCATGTATCCTCAAGATTCTAATCAAGTTTATTTCTTCCATGTTGCTGTAAAATGGGTGACTGGGCAAAGGGTACTGCAATATATGAAAGACAAGACTAAGAGTTTTAGAGAAAGCTGGGGTCAGGGGGCTAGCAGAATGTATCTACCATGCTAGCCCTGAAGCACAGACAGCCCTGCACTTTCATTAGCAGAGTTATGTGCAGAGAAGCATGGCTAGTGATTAATTACTCTCAGATGTTCCTTGGGAGTTTATTGCAGGATAAGTTCTATCTTATCCTTGAGTCTTTTTGCCAGCAAGAGTTCAAACAGTGCTCTCAAGGTTTTCCTTTTGAGCTAGTGTCTGGCATTCCAAACACTCTGTGTTCTCAAGCCAGAATTCCACATCTCAAGGATTCTTCCCCACATCACCCCCTTTTCTTTTTGTTCAATTAGTAGTGACTAATGTGCTCAAAATATCCAATTGTTTCTTTGTGCTGTTTATTTCTTGTCCAAAGCACCTTCTGCAGACTGAAAGAAAGAATATACATATTAAGCTTATAATTATTGCTCCAGCAATCATTTGGAAATGGTGACTGTTCCCACCAGTTCAATGGTTTTAAGGATTTTAATTTGTCATTAATTTCCTCCCCAAATTCCAGTCTGGGAATGGTTTCTAATCTATTTTGAGACATTTCTAAGGCTTCCTTTTGTAATTCTAAAATATTAATACTAAGATGATTAGTACGTCCCAGGATAGGATTTCTAATTTGATTCCAACTGTATTGACTTTCATTATAAGGTAAAGGAGTTATACAAATTTTAACATGTTCCCAGTCATACTGCACATCTTGTTTGATAAGCAGAGCTTGTCATTATTCACCTATCCAGAGGTTAGAGGCTTCTAAAGCATCAAGTTTGGTAAGAATATTATTATCAATTTGAGTTTCAGTCATAAGTTTGTTGGTAAAATTGGTAGCAGTTTGGACAAATACTGTTAAAGTGACTGCCATAGTGGTGGCAGTGGCAGCTATGATAATAGCTGAAATAATGAAAGTAATAAATGTACTAATGAATTTTTTAGGTTTAACTGTTTAAGATTTCCCCAAGTTGCTCCCTGAGTTAGGATAGTGTTATGGCATGATTGCAGCCAGGAGTTCCTTTGTTCCTCCATCGTTATCTTCTCTATCTGTGATATTGGGTTGAATGGGTGATCTTTCCAGCTCATGGTATAGCTTCATGTTTTTTGCTGGCAGCCACCAGAGGCCTGTTGGAGAAAGCACACAAGCATACCCTCTCCCCCACATTATGAAGTCACAGGGTCCTTTCTAAGATCCATCTCCTAACATTACTATGTACAGAATTTTAGCTTGTATTTTATGACTCTCCTGATGAGGGGAGAAATGTTTCTCAGCTGCTAAGAGGCTGTTTTGTCACAATTTTAAAAATTTAGAATATATAGTGCTACAGTTATTGTATTTCTAGAGGAGGTATCCACACACCCCTTTTCTTTTTCTTTATCTTAGATGACATGATATATAAACTAGTTTGAGTAAGAGAATTTTGAAGATGTTTATAGAGTTGTGTTAGCTGTTATATTCCAATCTTTTATGGTATATATATACATTCACATGCTTACCAATATTTAGCTTTTAGTTGGGTAGTGTTGAATTAGCAGCTGATACTAGAGTTTTGATTGACTGTTTATGATTAATGAATTTGATACTATAGATGCCAACTTGTGAGTATTTTGTTAATTCCTGAGGAAGAGGCCAGCCTCCTCAGGAAGAAATGCAACACTCCCTGGGCAGTACATGTTAAGGTTTATGCATCAGTCCCTGGGAGAGTGGCCAGCTCCTCCAGGGAGGAATACAACACTTTTTGGAATGTACTTTCTCTTTTTAAATTTGTTACAAAACATCCTTGATGTGCTTACTATTTTAGTTCCCATTATTTTTCCTGATATATGAAAAGTGTTAACTAGATAAAACTTGTTTCTCCAAGGAAATGATAAGGTTAAAGTACAAGAAGCTACCCTGAAAAATCAGACTTTCTTTTTTGCATACTGATTATTCAGGAGAAAAACTCTTTGTAAACTTTTACTAAAAAAATTAATGACTTGAGAAACTTTGAGGAAGAATAAAACTAAGTTTGTATTATTATACTATTTAACATTAAAGCTTTTAAATTTTTATAAATAGACCCATTAAATCTTACTTAACTTTAACCACAAAAACCCCTCTTCCACAAGCTTTCTGCACTTTTTGTATTCATTCAGGTCTCATCCCACACTTCACTTTAATAACCAGTCATTTTATCTTAAGACAAAATTACTTTTTTATTTTTCCTTAATAATAAAAACACATTTCTATATACCTTCCATACTTAAGTTACCAAAATGATTTTGGAAACTGTTTCCAAGCAAACTTCTTAAAACATACAATTACCTTCAACACTAAACAAACTTGTTAATATAATGATTTATTTGGATATAACTATTTTTATTATTTTTTTATTAATATCCATATTTATTTATTAATATAAGTATTTATTTAATTTTTGGCCATTTGAATAGAGCTCTTTTAATAATTTTAATTTATCAATTTAATATTACCATCCAGAGGTATCAAAATATACACTGACACTGAACAAACACAAAACAATTTATAACACATCAATAGAAAAGAATTTTTTAGAAACTGTATTGCCAAGTTTTCTTACTCTTCCAGTGGTTTAATTTTATTAGCTCCTATCATCCCACAGCTTTATTATGTAGGCAGTAGGAGGTTTACAAAGTTGCTGCCAGAATGTTTTCCTTATCTTTGCTTTTTGGCAGAATAGTGATGCCCCTGCAACTAATGCTAGATCTTCCCAATATTAATCCCATAAATCTTCTGGAACAGTCCCTTTCACTCCTGAATTGGCTAGACAGACTTTATTTTCTTTCTTATGTATTACTTTTTTTGTAGTGGCAAAGTCCAGGCTGGCACTTCCCTAGGTGGTGGCACATAAGTTTTCCAAATATCTGAAAGCTATGGGGGCAGAATTAACATTAATCCATTGTAAATTTTGAACAGCTGGTGCTGTTGGAGAGGGCTGTTTTTTTTACAATATTTTAAAAAATGACCAACCTTTCCACAGTTAAAACAGGTTCTGTGACCATTATCTTTTATGGCAATGCCAGCAAATACCTCTGCTGATAATTGAGCTTTGTGGTGCTCTGAGCCAATATCTTGGCACATTTATATATACTCTTCAAGAATGGTCCCAGCTGTTTTCATGGGTCTAAGGGCTTTTTGACACTCTGAGTTAGCATTATCAAAGGCCAGGGTTTTAAGTAATAAATCTCAAACAGCTGGGTCTGTCACAGTGCGCTCAAGAGTCCTTTTAAGGTGAGCTATGAAATCAACATATGGTTCAGAGGTGGCTTGATTTACATGTGCAAATGAGGGAGCCACTGATCCTGGAGGAGTGATTTTTTTTCCCTAGGCATGCAAACAACAAAGGCAGCACAGCACTATGCCTACATACTGAAGTTGAGCATAAATACCTAAATATCCTCTTGAACCCATAAGTTGTTCAAATGTTACATTTACTGCCTTAGCATTGGCATTGAAGGATGCAACAATATGAGCTTCCTCAGCCCACCATGTTTTAAACTGTAAAAATTCAGAGTCAGTGAGGCAGATTCTAGCCAACTGATCAAAGTCCCAAGGAATTAATCTTTCAGTTTGAGAGATCCCTTGCAAAACTCCCAAGTTATATAGAAGTTTCTGAACCATTGGAGCCTTCTTCGTTGAGCCCCACATTGGGCACCAGATGTTGCTGTAAAGTGGGTGATTCAGTGAAGGGTGCCACAATATAAGAAAGACAAGACTAAGAGTTTAAGAGAAAGCTTGGGTCATGGAACTAGCAGACTATATCTACCATGCTAGCCTTGAAGCACAGAGAACCAAGCATTTTTATTAGCAGAGTTACATGGAGAGAAGCAAGGCTAGTGATTAGTTACTCTCAGATGTTGCTTGGGAGTTTATTGCAGGCAAAGTTTACACCTGTTGTCTATCTTATCCTTGAGTCTTGGCACCAGCAAGAGTTTAAACAGTGCTTTCAAGGTTTTTCTTTTGAGCTAGTGTCTGGTGTTTCAGACACTCTGTGTTCTCAAGCCAGAATTCCACATCTCAAGGATTCTTCCCCACACTTCCAGAATCAGCATCTTTTTAGCCATATAGGGATTTCATGCAGCTTTGCCCAGGATGCCCTATCTTCCTCCAACTGAGATAGAATAGACAGAGGGTTTTACACCTTGTCAGGTAGGGCCTATTGCCCCTAACCAGCAGGAAGTAGTTACAGTAGAATGAACATCTCCCTTCAGCACCCTTTAAGAATAAAGTTGTAAACCCTCTGAGGGGAGAATGAAGCAGGCTTCATATAGGGATAGATGGATGTGGAACCTGGCATAGACACTGATAACCCCAAAGATGGCTGCTGGAAGATCCTTGTGAGATTTCTCCCAGAAGCCAGGTGAAGCACCAGATAATTCTCCCAGGACATTATCATTGGCCCCACCCAGGGGATTGATGGGATTGATGGGTGGGGTAATCAATCAAAACAGCAAACACCTGGGACTCCTCTCCTGCCATTAGCAAAGGGGTGGAACAATTAACAGTTTAAAAAGCAGGCACAAAGGTCAACTCTCCCCTGTTGCCTTCCTGCTCCTGTTCCCAGTGGCTTCTGTGCCCTGTTCTTGCCATGCCCCCCCTGAGTGGATCAACATGCAAGTAAAACCTTGGAATTTATAATCTATAATGGGAAATTGTAGTCTATAAATCAGCCCTCTTTATCATTCTTCAGTCCCTTACCCTCTACCAGGGATCCGTGATCTGCTATTTCTTCCCATTTCTCTTCCCTCCCTATGTTAATAAATTGCTGGCCTCACTCACCTGATGTGCTCTGAAATTAATTTCTGCAGCATAAGTCAAGAATCTAGATTAAATCTAGTAACACTGGGTTCAATTCCTGGGGTCTCCTGGTGAAGGCAAGCTGTTCCACACAGAGCAGTAAGCTGATGGCCCACATGGCACAGTTAGCTGGTGCAGCAAGATGATGCAACAAAGGGAGACAAGCAGACACAGAAAAATGCACAGCAAATGGACATAGCAAGCACAAGCAGCAAGGTGGGGGGGTGATAAATATAAAAATTTTTTTAAAAGACTGAATTGTAGCCTCAGTTCTGTCCCTTTTCTGTTCACTGCAATGAAATTCTCACACATTTGCTCAATTACTTCAATTTATTCCACTGTTGTATCCAAAATGACAGTGTACATCTCTATTTTCATAGTCACAAAAAATCAAATATAGCTCAAGATATTATCAACACTACCCCCACCCCCCCAGAAATAAAAAAAAATTCTCTTCTAGAGCTTACTCTGATTAACTTGGATGTCAAACAAGATGAATATAATCAAGCTATGACACTTTAACAAAATATTTTCTTCAAATTCATTAAATTTATATTAGGACTCCTCCAGGCACCCTCTGATTGAATAAGAAATCATCACTCAGAAACACACATACATTTATGCTTAGCTATTATTTCATCAATGAAGACTATAATCATCTTTCATTTCCACAGAAATCCCCTCAAACACTTTCCAACATCATACTCATGTTCCTTCAGTCCCTGTTTTGTCATTTCCTCAGAGACCTCTTCCCTGAGCCCCAACCTGAGGTAGCCTTTGCCCTTCCTATAGTCTATATTATAAAAACTCATTCTTTGAAGCTAATATCACTCTAGTATCAAAACCAAATAAAGATACTACAAAAAAAGAATTACAGACAAATATCTCTAATGAACATAGATGCAAAAATCCTCAACAAAATACTCACAAACAGAATCCAAACGCACACTTAAATAATTATACAACATGATCAAGTGGGTTTTATCCCATGTATGCAAGGGTGTTTCAACACAAGAAAATCAATGAGTGTAATAAACCACATTGATTTATTTGTTTGTTCATTTATCTGTCTCTCCCACTGGTGTAATTGCAGAAAAACCTCTTCTTGAATTAATATATCAGGTGAGTTTTCTTTTGAAAACTAATAATTATAAATTCACAGATATTTTATATCATCAATAATTTAACCTGGACTCAGATGGCCTGGGTCCTGCTGTCAAATTAAATAATAATTTCTGATTAAAAAGAAAATAAATTAGGACTCTCCTGCATTTTTTTTTAAAGTCTCTCCCTTACTCATTAGAACCCAAATGGACTGAGAAGGCAAGGAATCCAAGTATTAATGAGGTTGCTTTCACTACATGTGTACTTCAGAGCTTGTTTCTCTCTAGAAAAAAGCACCATTTTGATGGCAAACTCTTTTTATGTAGTTGATAACATTTAATATCATCAGTTCTATAATTCAAAATACAAATTGATTAATTCAGCTGTTAGTCAAGATAAATTTACTCAAGGCATACCTTGTGTTTCACTTGCTTCTAAAACTCTCAAAATCAACCTTCCTTTTTTCCCCCAAAGATACCTTATACTTTTATGGGTTTTGGTTGTGCCAGGTAAGTATTCTAAAGCACCTATAGCAAGAAGATTCTTACTAATCTGTATATCTGAAAAGAACTGAAATCTATCAACATTTTCTCATCTTTCAATTGACTCTATATAAGTAGAAACATCTATGTTGATAAACTCTATTCAAGGAGAAATTTTAATTGTTCTACAGTGTGAATATTTACTATCAAGCAAGAGAAAGATCAACCATTATAAGTCTTGTTATAATAAGTCTTCAAGCTTCAAAATATTAGGGGTTCCTAAAAGAAATGATTAAGTTTTATTGTTGATTTTTTCTGTAGGTAAACACATAGACGTGTCTAGTTTGATAGTAACCAGAACTGTTGCTTTTTCTTTGTAAAAAAAAACGTATGATGTAAACATTTAATGCTTCATTCAATCTATTATCTTTATCACCAAGAGTATTAGAGGCACCAGGCATATTATATATCTTTATGTTAACCAGAGCAGAACTTTGGAGAAAGTCCCCAGCCACTCCCAGAGATCTTAACTCAATGATTAAATTTCTTTGTTTCAAAACTGTATAAAAGTTGTAAGAAAACCCCTCAACAGGGAAGACAATTTGAGACTGGTTAGCTCTCCTGTCCTCCACTGGTCAATAAAACCACTTTCCCTTCCTAGCCTAGTTCAGTGTGTCTAATATGCTATGCCAAGAACTGAGCCCATGGAGCCTTATGATCAGTGTCATTTCAACAATATTCTTCAGGAAAGTAATACTCTTTTTTTCATAAATGTGTATATGTTGGAGGTCAATTCTGAGCTAGGCCTGTCCAAAACCATGGAGACATACTAGCAAATAAAACACAGAGTGTGGCCCTATGGGATTAAATAGGCACTTTGGAAGAGAAAATTAAAAGAAAAATATGCAAATTTACTTTGTGCACGTAATCTAGATTTATGTCATTTTTGGATATAGAAAATCTCTCATAGAAATATCAATATTTTGAATAAAGAGGAGCTCCAAAGATTCTTTAGTGAGCAACAGTGTGACAGATAATTTCATTCAATCTGGTTTGTATTATTAATGAAAAGCAAGATCTTTAAAAGGTGATGAGTTCATCTAAGTGATTAAACAGTGATAATCTCAGTGCAGAATATATTTTTAGGTCTGAAACTGAGATGTGATATTTGGACTTGTAAGTGTAAGTTCTATAACCATAGATGATAAATAAGTCAAAAGAATGGAAGGCATTGCCTATGTAAAAAGAGAGAAGTAAAGGAAGGGCTGGGACTGAGTTCTGAGGAGTTCAACAATTAATGTTTCAGAAATATCTTGAAAAAATTATTCAGAAATAATCCTAGAGATTTTTGTGACCTAGGAGACCAGGACAGAAATGGATGATAGAAGGAGGAAATCAGGGAATGTGTTAAGGAATCTTGTAAGTTAAGAGGCCTTCCATAGTTTCATTTAAAGGAAGGTAAGGAAACCATCAAGAATAGTGCATGTAAGTGGAGAAGTTGTAAACCATATCAGAGTGCATTGAGGAGTGAGCAGGAGGTGAGGATAAACCCATTAATTGCTGCTCATTGTAAAAAGTTGGCTTCCATAGGCAAGAGAATTGAATAAATGGAGAAGTGAAAATCACCAAATAAATTTAAATAGTTTAAGATAGTACTTTAATAGAAACAATATATGAAAATTGAAAGTATTTATAAATGGTAATGGAGAAGACCAGGTCACATCTCATAGTTTGGAGAACTCCCCAGAAACCAAAACATAAAAAGGGATCTAGAGTTTTACTCAATTCTGAGGCAAGTTCCACAGAAAAACCACACTTTGCTCTTCTCTCAAAGTTCTGCACTGTTCAGCTTCTTTTTCTATTGCAAAATGCAGTCTCCATTTGTATTCTCTTTGCATAACATTTAATAAATCCAATGAGTGATCTTTTCCAGGGAACAAACTGTTATTGGACATGCTGCAGATACCGAACTTAATCAGGGTTTCAAACATTGAGATGCATTCTGTTCACCTGGATTGGATTTAGAAGATAATTTAAAAGTTTAAATCCTCTTATGATGTTGGAAACTAAAGAGACATGGCCATTGAGAAGGATGATTGAAAGACTACTTTCTTAATTAACTCAACAGTTCTTTAGAGTTCATTCCTTGTAACAGGAAATATTCAAATTCCTGGAGATACATCAGGGAACCAGATATACTGGTTCTATAATAGGAAAGAGCTTGAATTCTCTAAAAGAAGGCTGGGATTAAAAATAAAGCGAAGAAATCTGGGAAGATGGCATCTCAGTTAGCAGGCAGGGCAGAGCTCTCCCAGAAATACAATGGAGAAAGTGCCAAAAGCTGTCCAATGGATCTGCTTTGGGGGTCAGCAGAAAGGATGGTGCTACACACTCCCAGGAAGGTGAATTACAGAGAGACAAAGATCACAAAGCAACAAATGTGAGTCAGCAAACCCCCATTATGGCCAGGAAGACCTCTCCTCTCCACCCCTAAGATATTAAGTTTGGGTCAAACCCCTGGCTCACTGCAGCCAACTGAGGGGGAACAGATATCTTCCTCATTGTCATCTGTTACAAATGAAAGTGAGGGGAAGTTGGGGGGCTTCTCTTCAGTGAAGTCAGCCAGCAGAGTACACTTTAAATCATGGTTCTGGCCAGAAAAAAACAATGAAGGAAAGTGAAGAGTGAAACACCTCAATGGAAAGGTCTGCCAATGAGCACCACCTACTGGCTGGTCTGGAAATTGCAGAAAAAATGCTCTTGGCTTGCTCTGTATCTTAACTCATGGGAGAAAATCTGCACACCGTTAGTGAGAACCTGGCACAATTTTGATAACTTAAGATGGGAAATTTTAAAGACTTAAATTAATATGAACCAAATGTCAAAGAATAGCTGTGAAAAACATAGGCAAGAGCATGAAATTGCCCATCATAGTAAATTCGTGAACATATTCAGATGCTTAGACATTGGCAAAAAATTACAAGCCATACTAGGAAACAGAAAGTGATGACCCAGCCAAAGGAAAAAAAAAATTCTGAAGAGATAGAGGACTTAAGACAATTAATGATAATTACACAATCACTGATTCACTTCAAATAATTGAAAGAAAATAGGGAGCAAGGCTGAAGGTGGTTAAGGGCGTTGGCGAGAAATGATGAGTCGCACACTGAATTGAGTGAGAATCGTCGTGTATATATTTATTGTAGGATAGCTCAGTTTTTATATTCAATTTTTTGGCAAGCGTAAGCATTCTCTTTGTATAACTGACTTTAGACAAGCACTTTCAGTTTCATGGCAACAAGATGTAAACTTTTCACGGAACAGCAACTGGTGACTTAGTAGTCCCTATTCTGATGTCTAAGATTAGATAAATTAGGATTGCGGTTAAA
>JAQZBX010050056.1:0-19759 GCA_029593785.1 Cabassous unicinctus | reverse complement strand
AACAGCTTTAAAAAAGCCCTTCATTGTTCACTTTGTCCACATGATGTATTATGGGATCCCATATCAATAAAACTGATACATAAATAAATAAGTTGTTCAAGGACAGCCAGAATAACACCTATTTATGTCAGTGTCAAAAAAGGAATTGAGAAGTGAATAAATTCTTCTTTTCTTCTGGTATCTCATTTGTTATAATTATTATAGAGTTATTCAAAAGGTTTAATAATGATTAAATACATGAATGCACCTCACTGTGAATATACCAAGGACCAGGAAATGTACACATTGGATAAAAAATATATTTGTTTAACATATCTCAATAAAATGGATTTGTTTTAAAAATCATTGGGATGTCAGGATTTATACATGCAAGTTGAACCTTGAATAATAGTTATTAGTCATGTATCAGAAATGCTCTGGCCAATTTTAAAAACATGATTCAAAATTTATGTTTCTACTGGAGATATGGGAATGGGACCACTGTAAGGTGTTATGTCCTGTTATTTTCTAAGGTTGTGATTTCTGCTCTAAACTTCAAGTTTTGTGTGCTCATATATGACTGATATGCATCATTAAAAATATACATTGAGGAAAGAGGGTTTTGAGAGACAAATAGGAACTTTGGAATTACCTGTTTCTATAAAGTGGTATTCTTTTTGTATTTCTTCATTGTTGGAGGCTATAATCAAGGGTGCATTGAATGGAGGGTGGTACACACTGATTGATGGATTAGTTCCTTCACTTTTGTCAACAATCCCTCTCCCCCATGATATCTTGTAAACATTTGAGGCACTCTTTGTCACCTTGTGGACACTACAATTCCCTTTTCCTCTTCTGGGTGTTGGCACAATCCTTCATAATCCATAGGTGAAATTTGGAGGCTGTGTGTACTTTGTACTCTTGAGGTCCTGGGTTTTCATTTTTGTATATGTTTATTCTGCTTCTTTATAATAATGAGTTGATTTTATTTCCAATACTTTCTAAAAAAATTACTATATGTCATAAGAGCAGGCATTATAAATGGATACCTGCATCACCAGCTCTCTATACTCGAGAATCAACAATGATGTCCAGAAAATCATGAATGGCTTCCTTGAAACAAAATCTGGAGCCTTCTAAACATTCAGTAAACAATCATGAAATCATGGGTAAAGATCCCCACAGAATTATCGATTTACCTACACTCCCCTTTAAAATTAAACTTTTCCTTCCATCTAATACTTGTTTCCATTCCTATTTTTAAAATAAAGACATATTCAACAGCTCTAAAAGAGCAATTCATGATTCACTTTTTCCACATGATATAGCATGGGATTACATATCAATAAATGTTATAGATAATAAAAAAAGTTGTCCAAGGACAGCAAGAAAAACATCTATGAATAATTTCTTCTTTATCCTTCTGGTTTTTCTTTATTTATTATAATTATCCTAGTGCTGTTGAATATATTTAATAATGATTGAAGAAATGAATGCACACCATTCTGAATATACCAAAGACAGGGAATGTAAACACTGGAAAGAAAGATATTGGTATATTATGTCTCAAGAAAACAAATTTGCTTTTAAAATCGTGGGAATATCAGGAATTGTACATCCAAGTTAAGTTATGGATAATAGTTTTTAGACATTTTTCAGAAATTCTCTGGCCAGTTTTTAAAAATGAATCAGAATTTAAGTTTCTGCTGGAGATGTGGGAATGGGACCATTGTAAGTTGTTATATCTCTTTATTTTCTAAGTTTGTGAATTCTGCATTGTACTTCAAGTTTATGTATGTTCATGTATGAGTGATACGCATCACTAAAAGATGCGTAAAGGAGAAATTGGGGGCTGGTAGCTATTTGTTCTCTGATTTCCTGTGTTTTCATTTTTATATGTTTATTCTGTTCCTTTCTATGAATGAGTTTGTTTTTCTTTACAATGCACTTTAAAAATTACAATATGTGATAAGAGAATGTATTTATATATAAATACCTGCATCAAAATAGCTGGGAGCTATTTGTACTCTGAGATTCCTGGGTTTTCATTTCTGTATATGAGGATTCTGTTTCTTTGTAAGAATTAGTTTGAATTTACTACCAATATTTTCTTAAAAATTACATTATGTCATAAGAGCAGGTATTTATATATGGATACCTGCATCACAATCTCTCTGTACTCGAGAACACCACAATGATGTCCAGAAAATCAGGAATGGTTTCCTATAAACAAAATCCGGAGCCTTTGAAACATTCAGTAAACAATCAAGAAATCATGGAATTAAATATCCTCTGAATTTTCCATTTGCGTACACTCCCTTTCAAAATTAACATTTTCTTTCCATCTAATATAGGTTTCAGTTCATAATTTTAAAATTAAGACATTTTCAGCATCTTTAAAAATCCATTCATTGTTCACTTTCTCCACAGGCTGTTGTATGGGATCACATATCAATAAAACTGATAGATAAACAAAAAAAGTTGTTCAACAGGACCCAGGGAAACAGCTATGTATGTCAGTGTCAACAAAATATTGAGAGTTGAATAATTTCTTCTTTATTATTATGGATTTCTTTATTTATTATAATTATTATAAAGCTATTTAATAGGTTTAATAATGATTTAAGAGATGAATACACACCACTGTGAATATACCAAGTACAAGGCAATGTACACATTGGATAAAAATGATCCTGGTTTAATAGGTTTCGATAAAACAGATTTGTTTTAAAAAATCATGAGGATGTCAGGATTTTGGCACACAGGTTGAGCCATGGATAATATTTATTAGTTATGTTTCAGAAATGCTCTGGCCAATTTAAAAAATAAATCACAATTCAAGTTTATGCCAAAGATGTGTGTATGGGACCACTGTAAAATGTTTTGAACTTTTATTTTCCAAGGTTGTGATTTCTGCTCTAGACTTCAAGTTTATGTATGTTCATATATGACAGATATGCATTAATAAAATATATATATTAAGATAAAGAGGGTGGTGAGACACAAATATGAAGGTTTGGAATTACTTATTTCTTTTAAGTGGTATTCCTTTTGTGTTTCTTCATTGTTGGAGGATGTAATCACACATGAATAGAATGGTGGGTGGTACACACTGCTTGATGGATTTGGTCCTTGTCTTTTATGAAACATTCCTCTCCCCCATGATATTTTGTAAATATTTGAGCTTCAAAAAAGCCATTCATTGTGCAATTTGTTCACATGATGTAGTATGGGATCACATATAAATAAAACTGATAGATAAACTGAAAAAGGTGTTCAAAGAGAGCAAGAAAAACACCTATGTATGTCAGTGTCAACAAATGGATTGAAAGGTGAATGATTTCTCCTTTATTCTTATGGTTTTTCTTTATTTATTAAAATTATTATAGAGCTACTGAAAATATTCATTAATGATAGAAGAGATGAATTCACAACACTGTGACTATACCAAGGACCATGCAATGTACAGATTGGATAAAAAAGATATTGCTTTAAAATATCTCAATAAAACAGATTTGTTTTAAAAATTGTGGGGCTGTCAAGAATTGTAAACCCAAGTTGAGCCATGGGTAATATTATTCGTCTTTCAGAAATGATCTGGCTATTTTAGAAAATGAATCAAAATTCAAGTTTATGCTGGAGATGGGACCACTGTAAGGTGTTATGCTCCTTAACTATCTAAGGTTATGATTTCAGCTCTGGACTTCAAGTTTATGTATGTTCATGTATAATTTATATGCATCACTAAGAATATATATTAAGAGAAAGAGGGAGAAGTTTCATAATTACCTATTTCTCTAAAATGGCCTTCCTTTTGAGTTTCTCCAATTTTTGAGGCTGTAATCACGTGTGCATAGAATGGAAGGTGGTACAAACTACATGATGGATAAGGGCCATTATTTTAAAACTATTCCTCTCTCTCATAGTATCTTGTAAACATTTGTATCACTCTTTGTCACCTTGTGGATTCTTCAAGTCCCTTTTTCTCTTCTTGGTGTTGGCAAGTTCCTTCATTACCAATAGAAGAAATTTGGAGGCTGTGAGCTACTTGTACTCTGAGATTCTTGGTTTTCATTTTTGTATTAGTGGATTCACTTTCTTTGTAAGAAATAAATTGATTTTATTTCCAAAGCTTTATAAAAGATTACAATATGCCATAAGAGTATGTATTGATATAGAGATGTCTGCATCACCCTCTCTCTGCACCCAAGAGCATCCCAATGATGTCCAGAAAATCAGTAATGGATTCCTTTAAACAAAATCCCAAGCCTTCTGAACATTCAGTAAACAATCCTGAAATCATAGAAAAAGATCTCCTCTGAATTATTGATTTACCTACATTCCCTTTTAACATTAACATTATCTATCAATCTAATATAACTTTTAGTTCATAATTTTAAAAGAAAGACTTTTCAACAGCATTACAAAAAGCATTCAATGTTGACTTTGTCCACATGATGTAGTATGGGAACTCATATCAATGAAACTGATAGATAAACAAAAAAATTTGTTCAAGAACAGCCAGAAAAACACCGAGGTATATAAGTGTTAACAAATGGATTGAGAGGTGAATAATTTCTTCTTTATTCATCTGGTTTTCTTTGTTTATTATAATTATTAAATAGGTATTGAAAAGGTTTAACAATGATTGAAGAGATGAAGGCACTCCACTATGAAAATACCAAGGAGCAGGGAATGAACACATTGGATATACATTTAATATACCTCAATAAAACCGATTTGTTTTAAAAATCGTGGGGATGCCAGGAATTGTACACCCAAGTTGAAACATGAATAATAGTTATTAGTCGTGCTTCAGAAATACTCAGGGCAATTTTTAAAAATGAATTAGAATTCAAGTCTCTGCTGGAGAAGGGACAATTATAAGGTGTTATGCCCTTTATTTTTTAAGGTAGTGATTTCTACTCTATATTCCACATTCATCTATGTTCATGTATGACTGTTATGCATAACTAAGTATATATGCTAAGACAAAAATGTGGGGAGAGACAGATATGAACTTTGGAATTACCTATTTCTCTAAAGTGGTCTTCCTTTTGTGTTTCTTCATTTTTGATGTGCTGTAATCACGTGTGTATATAATGGAGGGCGGTACACTGTGATTGATGAATTAGAACCTTCTATTTTATGAACCATTTCTCTCCCCGATTATATCTTGTGAATAGTTCACTCCTTCTTTGTCAACTAATGGACCTTACCAGTGACTTTTCTCTCCTGTGTGGGAAGAGTTTTTTCACCAGCCATAGGAGAAATTTTGAGTTTTGGTGCTCTTTATTTGGAGTTCCAGCGTTTTGTTTGTGTAGGTGTGAATTCTGCATTCTTTGTAAGAATAGGTTTGATTTTAATTCCAATTCTTTCTAAAAAATTACTATATGGCATATGAGCCCATATATATATGTGGATACCAACATCACTATCCCACAGCACTGGAAAAAGACTCAAAGATATCCAGAAAATCTGGAAAGCATATCTTGAAACAAAACAAGGAGCGTACTAACCATTCATTAACAGTCATGAAGTCATGTAAAATGATTTCCTCTGATTTAAATTGGTGATTAATAAAAAAGGGAGGAATCACTGAGAAGTATTTAGTTTCCTCCAATTATTTTTCTCCAAGTTAGAGTAGTTTAACTTTATTTCATCAACAATTAGGAAGAAAATCAGTTCCAAAATTTATTTGAAATAGACTTTCCACACAAACTTATATCACTAAAGCCTCTTAATTTTAAAGAATTTTCTATTTAAAAGGGCTAAAAGTTTCATTTCCAATTAGCATTGAACCAGTGCATGGAAAAAAAATTTATCTCTAAGTAAAGGTTTATTACTAGATAATAATAGATATTTAACCATTCTTTAAAAATTGTATTTTAACCAGTATTTTAAATTTTTGTTCCTTTTTAAACACACCAAATTTCGATATGAAAGAGTATTATTCTAATCTGAGTTATATCTAGTTTTCACCTCCAAATTGCCCCATACTTGTTTCTGTAAATACACATTTTTTAACAGAATCTGAAAACTAACAAAACATTTATGCACTTGATCATCACACTCATAAAACTTTCTTCGAGTTTCTCATGACACCGTGGTGGAATATTTCTTACATCATGTTAAAATATCATGATATTATTTTCCACTAGCCACAGACCATATCATAGGTTCAAAACTATTTTACAAGCCCTGCCTTCATCATGTCTGCAAAGTTGTGTGTATGTGATTTGTCTGTTTTAAAGACTCTCGTGTTTCAATTTTTCCACATAGTCGTGTTTTGGCTAATGGATTTTTTTTCCTTTTAATTCTAATTTTGAGAATTAGGGTGCAGTTTCTTTTCCCTAGGATTCTTTTCGTCGCTTTTCTATTTTTAACAGTGCCTTTAGTCCTGAGGCTGTGTTTTACAAAGATCCCATTCTCCATTTCCCCGACTTCAAAATAATTAGTCTGCAGCACTAAAATTTGATGTTTTGGGTGTCTGGTGACTTTTGATAATGTTGGCCCTCCATTGAGATGACAATAGTTTCTCATTCTATTCACATTTCTTGCTCTGTCATTGGAATTCATTGCTCTGTGTGTCTCTGGTTGGAAATACGATGATTTTCCTTGTATTCTTTTTATGAGTGGGAATTTGTGCCACTGGGATATGGGCAATTCCCAAAGAGGAATTTTTTTCTCAGAAAGAATGAATGCCTTAATGGAAATTGCATGACAAAAAAAATTATTTCATAGCTTGAAGTTATTATGCCTGAATGTTACACCTGGAATAAAGTAATTAGAATTTTTTAAATATTAATTTCCATTAAATCAGACTAATTATTCTCTTTTTACATCTTTTGCCATACTATGACTTTCATATCATTGATTCTATTAAATCTAAGCAAATTTCTATCCCTTTAATTATTTACATTTTCTGTCAAACATATCCATTTCAGGGAATAATTTTATATTAAAGCGATTTGTAACAGGTTTAAGAAGGCCAATCATTGCTTCCTTTGTCCAAATGATGTGGTATATATGATCATATAACAACAGAATGGATAGATATCCAAAAACTTTTTTTCAAGAATCCCAGAAAAACATCTCTACATGGCAGTGTCAACAAAGGGTTTGAGAGGTGTATAATTTCTTTTTTGTTCACCTGGATTTTCTTTTTTATTATAATTGGTATAGAAATATTTAAAAGTTTAAAAAATTATTGAAGAGAGCAATGCAGGCCTCTGTTAAAATGCCAATGACAAGGGAATGTACCCATTGGATAAATAGGATATTGTTTTAATATTTATCATTGAAACAGATTTGTTTTGAAAAATATTGTTGATTTCAGAAAAATCACACAAAGTGCAGCAATATTTATACTTATTAGTAATGTTTGAAAGATGATCTGGTCAAGTTTTAAAAAATGATTCAAAGTTCAATTTCCTCCTTGAGATGTGTGCATAATGCAGTGTATTTAGTTATTCCCCTTTATTTCATAAGGTCATATGGTCTGCTCTTCACTACAAGTTTTTGTATGTTCATGTATGAATGATATCCATCGCTGAAATCTTGATGAATAGAAAGAGGGTATGTGAGTCAAACATGAAATTTTTAAATTGCCTATTTCTCTAAAATGGTCCTTTTTCAGTTTTTCTTCATTGTTGAATTCGAAAATCTTGTGTGCATAGAATGGACTGCAGTACATTCTCCTTGAAGTACTAGGTTCTTATTTTTATGAACCATTCCTCTCCCCCATGATATCTTCTGAATAGTTCACTCTCTCTTTGTCAACTAATGGACATTACCAGTGACTTTTCTCTCCTGTGTGGGAAGAGAGTTTCACAAGCCATAGGAAAAATTTTGAGTTTGGGGGCTCTTTATTCTGAGTTCCAGCATTTTCTTTGTGTAACTGTGGATTCTGCTTTCTTTGTAAGAATGAGTTTGATTTTATTGCCAATTCTTTCTAAACAATTACCATGTAGTATAAGAACAATTATATATATATGGATGCCTACATCACAATCCCACTGCACTGGAGAATGACATAAAGATATCCAGAAAATCAAGAAAGGCTTTCTTGAAAACAAACCTGGAGCCTCCTATCCATTCAGCAATCAAAAAGTCATGTAAAATGATTTCCTCTGAGTTATCAATTTAAATTTGTGATTATTAAAAAATAGAGAAATCACTGAGAAGCATTTTGTTTCCTCCTATTATTTTTCTCCAAGTTATAGTATTTTAACATTATTTCATGAACAATTAGGAAGAAAATGTGTTCCAAAAATTTATTGGAAAAAGGCATTCCACACAAACTCATATCACTTAAGTCTCTTAATTTTAAAGAATTTACAATTAAAAATGGCTAAAAGTTTCCATTTCCAATTAGCACTGACACGGTGTGTGGAAAAATTCTTTCTCTCTAAATAAGGGTTTATTACCATTTGATAATAGATATATAACCATTCTTTGAAAATTGTATTTTACCAAATACTTTAATTTTTTTAAAAAAATACACCAAATTTGGATATGAGAGACCATCATTCTAATCTGAGTTTATCTAATTTTCACCTTCAAACTGCCCATTTTTTTTCTGTAAATACACATTTTTTAACAGAATCTGTAAACTAACAAGACATTTATTCCCTCGATCATAATACTGATGAAAGTTTCTTCGAGCATCACATGACACCGTGGTGGTATATTTCTTACAACATTATAAAATATCATGATATTATTCCCCCTGAGCCACAGACCATACCATATGTTCAAAACTATTTTCCAAGCCCTGCCTTCAGCATGTCTGGAAAGTTGTAAGTTATTGGTGTGTCTGTTTTAAAGACTCTGGTGTTTTAATTTTTCCACATAATCCTGAAATGAATAGTGGATTTTTGTTTCCTTTTAATTCTAATTTTGAAAATTAGGAGGCGATTTCTTTACTCCAGAATTCCATTCTTCTCTTTATCTTCCATTTGTAGCACTGCCTACACTCTTGCTGCTGCCTTTTCCAAGGATCCCATACTCTATGTACACGAGTTTCAAATAGTTACACTGCAGCAATAAAATAATTGTATCTGGTGTCTGCTGACTTTTGATAATATTGGCCCTCCATTGAGATTACGATAGTTTCTCATTCTATTCTCATTTCTTCCTCTGCCCTTGGATTCCATTGTTCTGAGTATCTCTCATTGGAAATATGCAGGTTTTCCTAGTGATCTTGTTATGTGTGGGAATTTGTACCAATGGGATTTGGAGATTTCCAAAAGAGGAAATTTTTACTCAGAAAGAATGAAAGCCATAATGGAAATTGCACGGTAAAAGAAAAGAAAAAAAATATTTCATGCCTTGAGAGATTATTATTTCTGAATGTTCTGCTTATAATGTAATTATTAGAATTTTGTTTAATTTATTTCCATTATATCAGATGAATTATTTTCCTTTATAAGTGTTTCTGCCATACAATCTCTTTCTTATCATTGTCTATATTAAATCTATCCAAATTTCACTGTCATTTAAAATTTACATTTTCTGTCAAACTTATATCCATTTCAGTATATAATTTTATATTAAAGATGTTTGCAACATGTTTAAAAAGGCCATTCATTGCTACATTTCTCCACATGAGTTGATATGTGTTCATATATCAATGCAATGGATAGAAAACCAAAAAGTTTTTTCAAGGACACCCAGAAAAATACCTATACATGGCAGTGTCAACAAAGTGTTTGGGAGATGAATAATTTCTTCTTTGTTCATCTGGATTTTCTTTCTTCATTATAATAATTATAGAAACATTGAATGGGTTTCATATTGAAGAGAGGAATGCACGCCTCTGTGATTATACCAAACACCACGGAATGTACACATTGAGAAAATAGTATAATGGTTTAATATTTATCATTGATACTGATTTGTTTCAAAAATATTCGTGATGTCAGAAAATGTAAACAAAAAGTGCAGCATCACTCATATTTATTAGGCATGTTCGAAAGACGGACTGGCCAAGTTTTAAAAAATATCTCTCAATTAAATTTCCTCCTTGAGATGTGTGCATAGGTCCCCTTTAAGGAGTTATCCGTTTTATATTGTAAGGTCATGTGTTTTCCTCTTCACTACCAGGTTGTGTATGTTCATGTATGAATGATATCCATCAGTAAAAAATTGATGAAGGGAAAGAGAGTGATGTGAGTCAAACAGGAAATTTTAGAATTACCTACTCCTCTAAAATAGTCCATTTTTGGCTTTTCTTCATTGTTGGATGGTATAATCACTTGTGCATATAATGGAGTGTTGTACATTCTGCTTGATGGACTAGGTCCTTATATTTATGAAGCATTCATCTCCCCATTATATTTTGTGAATATTTGACTCCCTCTTTATCAACTAGTGGTCCTTACCAATCCCTTTTTTAACCTGTGTGGGAAGAGACTTTCACAAGCCATAGGAGAAATTTTGAATTTGGGAGCTGTTTATTCTGAATTCTGGTGTTTTGTTTGTGTATCTTTGGATTCCACTTTCTTTGTAAGAATGAATTTTATTTATTTCAATTCTTTCTAACAAATTACAATATGACATAAGAACACACACACACACGCATATATATATATATGGATACAAGCATCATAATCCCAGTGCACTGGAGGATGACAAAAAGATATCAAGAACATCAGGAATGGTTTTCTTGAAACAAAACCTGGAGCCTCCTAAACATTCAGTAAACAATCATGAAGTAATGGAAAATGATGTCCTCAGAAATATCAATTTACTTACACTCCCTTATAAAGTTAATATTTTTTCAATCTAATATTATTTCAGTTGATCATTTTTTTAAAAAAGACCATTTCAACAGCCTTAAAAAGCCATTCATTTTTCACTTCTTCCACAGGATGTAGTATGGGATCACATATACATCAATATGATAGAGAAATAAAAAAGTTGTTCAACGACAGCCAAAAAATCATCTGAGTATGTCATTGACAAAATATGGATTCAGAGGTGAATAATTTCATTATTCTTCTGATATTTATTTATATATTATAATTATTATAGAACCATTGAAAAGGTTTAATAATGACTGAAGAAATGAATGCACAGCACTGTGAATATACCAAGGAGCAGGGAATGTACAAATCTGATACAAAATATTGTTTTAATATGTCTCAATAAAACAGATGTGTTTTAAAATCTTGGGGATGTCATAAATTGAACACCCAAGTTGAGCCATGGATAATAGTTATTAGTCGTGTTTTAGAAATGCTCTGGCAATTTCAAAAATGAATCACTATTCAAGTTTCTATTGGTGATGGGACCACTGTAAGTTTTATGCCTGTTTATTTCTAAGGTTGTGATTTCTGCTCAAGACTTCAAGTTTATGTATGTTCATGTTTGACTGATATGCATCACTAAAAATATATATTAAGGGAAAGAGGGTAGTGAGAGACAAATATGAAGCTTTGAAATTTACTATTTCTCTAAAGTTGTCTTCCTTTTGGTTTTCTTCATTGTTGGAGGTTATAATCATGAGTGGTAGAATGGAGGGCTGTACACTGTACTTGATGGATTAGGACCTTGATTTTACGAACCATTTCTCTCCCCCATGATATCAAGCAAACATTTGAGTCTCTCTTTGTCAACTTGTGGAACTTACCAGTCACTTTTTCTCTTTTGGTGTTGGCAAGGTCCTTCATAAGTCATAGAAGAAATTTGGAGGCTGGGAGCTATTTGTTCTCTGAGCTCCTGGGTTTTCATTTGTGTATATGTGGATTCTGTGTTCTTGTAAGAATGAGTTTAATTTTATTTCTAATATTTTCTAAAAAATTGCAATATGTCATAAGAGCAGGTATTTATATATGGATACCTGCATCACAATCTCTCTGCACTGGAGAAAGGACCAATGATGTCCAGAATATCAGGAATGGTTCCCTTGAAACAAAATCTGGAGACATCTAAACATTCAGTAAGCAATCGTGAAATCATCAAAAAGATCTCTGAATTATCGATTTACGTACTCTACCTTTTAAAATTAACCTTTTCTTTCAATCTTTTATCAGTTCCAGTCCATAATTTTAAAATAAAGACCTTTTCAGCAGCTTTAAAAAGGCCATTCATTGTTCACTTTATCCTCGTGATGTAGTATGTGAATACATATCAATAAAACTGATAGATAAACCAAAAAAATTGTTCAGAGACAGCCAGAAAAACACCTAAATATTTCAGTGTCAACAAACGAATTAGGATGTGAATAATTTCATATTTATTATTCTGCTATTTCTTTAGTATAATTTTTTCAGAGTTATTGAAAAATTTTAGTAATAATTGAAGAGATGAATGCAGACCCCTGTGATTATACCAAGGACCAGGGAATGCACACTTTGGATAAAAAGATAGTGATTTAATATGCCTCAGTAAAACTGATTTGTTTTAAAAATCCTGGGGATGGCAGGAATTGTACACCAAAATTGAGCCATGGATCACAGTTATTGGTCCTGTTTCAGAAATGCACTGGCCAATTTTAAAAAATGAATCAAAATTCAATTTTCTGATGTACAGGGGATCCGTGTAAGATGCTATGCCCCTTTATTTTCTAAAATTGTGATTTCTGCTCTAGACTTAAAGTTTATGTATTCTCATTTATGACTGATATGCATCACTTAAAATATATATTAAGAGAAAGCTTGTGATGAGAGACAAATATGAAGCTTTCGAATTACCCATTTCTCTAAAGTGGTCATCCTTTTGTGTTTCTTCATTGTTGGGGGCTATAATCATGTGTGCATAGGATCGAGGGCGGTACACACTGCTTGATGGAATAGGTCCTTGATTTTATGAGCCATAACTCTCCCCCATGTTATCTTGCAAATATTTGAGTCAATCTTTGTAACCTTGGGGACCCTACAATTCCCTTTTCTCTCCTGTTTCTTGACAAGATACTTCATATGACATAGAATAAATTTGGAGGCTGGAAGCTATCTGTACTCTTAGTTCCTGGGTTTTCATTTGTTTATGTGGGGATTCTGTTTCTTTTAAGAATGCGTTTGATTTTATTTGCAATACTTTCTAAAACATTATTATAGGTCATAAGAACAGGTATTTATATATGGATACCTGATCACAAACTATATGCATTCGAGAAAAACCCAATGATGTCTAGAAAACCAGGAATGGTTTCCTTGAAACAAAATCTGGATCTTTCTAAACATTTAGTAAAACATTGTGAAATCATGGAAAAACATCTCTACAGAATTATCGATTTACCTACTCACTCTTTTAAAATTAACATTTTCTTTCCAACTTATATATGTTCCATTTCATAATTTTAAAATAAAGACGTTTTCAACAGCTTTAAAATTGCCATTCATAGTTCACTTTGTCCACATGATGTAGTATGGGATGACATATCTGTAAAAATGATAGATAAAGAAAAAAAATTTTCAAGGACAGCCAGAAAAACAGCTATGCATGTCAGTCAACAAATGGATTGAGAGGTGAAAAATTTCTACATCATACTTCTGGTATTTATTTATTCATTATTATAAATATTGAGCTATTTAAAAGGTTTAGTAACGATTCTAGAGATGAATGCACACCATTGTTAATACACCAAGGACCAGGAAACGTACACATTGGATAAAAAAAAAATATTGGTTTAATATGTGTCAATAAAATAGAATTGTTGTAAAAATCATGGGGATATCAGGAATTGTACACCCAAGTTGAGCAATGGATAATAGTCATTTTTCATGTTTCAGAAATGCTCTGGCCAATTTTTAAGAATGAATCACAATTCAAATTTCTGCTGGAGATGGGACCAGTGTACGGTGTTATGCCCCTTTATTTTCTAACGTCGTGATTTCTGATATAGAGGTCAAGTTCATGTTTGTTCATGTATGACTGATATGCATCACTAAAATATATATTAGGACAAAGAGGGTGGTTAGAGAGAAATAAGGAGCTTTGGAATTACCTAGTTCTCTAGAGTGATCCTTCTTTTTTATTTCTTCATTGTTTGAGGCTATAATCACATGAGCATAGAATGGAGGGTGGTGCACGCTGCTTGATGGATTAGGTCCTTAAATTTTATGAACCATTCCTCTCTGCCAAGATAACTTGCAAACGTTTGAGTCACTCTTTGTCAACTTGTGGACCCTACAAGTCCCTTTTTGTCTTCTGGTTTTTGGCAATATGCCATAGGAGAATTTGGAGGCTGGGAATTATTTGGATTCTGAGTTCCTGGGTTTTCCTTTGAGTCTATGTGGATTCTGATTCTTTGTAAGAATGAGTTTGATTTTACTGTCAATACTTTCTAAAAAACTACAATATTTTATAAGAGCAGGTACTTATATATGGATACCTGCATCACAATCTCTCTGCACACGAGAGGAGCCCAATTATGTCCAGAAAATGAGGAATGGTTTCCTTGAAACAAAATCCAGAATCTTCTAAACATTCAGTAAACAATTGTGAAATTGTGGAAAAAGATCTCCTCTTAATTATCAATTTACCAACAGTCTTTTTTAAAATTAACCTTTTCTTTCAATCTAATATCCAGTTCTCTTCATAATTTTAAAATAAAGAACTTTTCAACAGCTTTTAAAAAGCCATTCATTGTTCACTTGGGCCACATGATGTAGTATGGGATCCTATATCAATAAAATTAATAAATAAACCAAAAAATTTGTTCAAGGAGAGCCAGAAAAACATTTACGCATTTCAGTGTCAACAAATGGATTGAGAGGTGAATAATTTCATATTTATTTTTCTTGTATTTCTTAATTTATTATAATTACTTCAGAGCTGTTGAAAACTTTTAATAATGATTGGTTTGATGAATGTACATTACTCTTAATATACCAAGGAACAGGGAATGTACATATGGGACAAAATAGTGGTTTAATATGCTTCAGTAAAACAGATTTGTTTTAAAATCATGGGCATGTCAGGAATTGTAAACCAATGTTGAGCCATAGAAAACATTTACTGGTCGTGTTTCAGAAATATTCTGGTCAGTTTTAAAAAATAAATCAAAATTCAGGTTTCTGCTGGAGATGGGACCAGTGAAAGGTCTTATGACACTTTACATTCTAACGTTGTGATTTCTGCTCTAGACATCAAGTTTATGTATGCTCATATATTACTGATATGCATCACTTAAAATATATATTAAGAGAAAGAATGTGGTGAGAGACAAATATGAAGCTTTGGAACTACCTATTTCTCTAAAATGGTCTTCCTTTTGTGTTTCATCTTTGTTGGAGGTTACAATCATGCATGCATGGAATGTAGGGCAGTGCACTCTCTTTGATGGATTTGGTCATTGTTTTATGAACCATTCCTCTCCCCCATGATATATATATTTTTTCAGTTTTTTATTTTTTTTTCTTGTGGGTAAAAATTAAATTTTTGACAATACATAACAATATTTGTAAAATGATATATAAATACATATGCATGTATGTGCATTTGTTTACAAAAATGTTATTTGTTATATATATATATGTATATATTTTTAAAGGTGCTTAGATTACCTAAATATTACTCAGAAATTACAGGGATTCCCATGTTCCCCACCACCAACACCTCCAACAACATCCCACACCACCATTCCTCATCCTTGTGGTACAACACCCGCAATGGATATACACATCCTGGGGCCTTGCCACCGAGCATAGACCACAGTTCACATCACAGACCATACTCTCTCTCTCCCAGTTCTGCATGGTATATTCTGATGGAAAATGGCCTACATCCATTGCTGCTACGCCACTCACGACAACCCACAAATTCCCATAAAGCCCCTGTATTTCAAATGAGCTTCCTCTCCCTGCCCCCAAAATGTCCAGTGGCCACCGGCTCCACTTCACTGTTACAATTTCTTCCATTGCTTGAATCACAATATGTCTACAGCAGAACACCACCAAGTCCAATCTAGTCCACAGCTCCTCCCCCAAACTTGGGGGGAATTGGAAGTTGGTGTCTGCTCCACCTCCAAGTGAGAGAGGGCTTATATCTGATGGATACAGTGGATGGGATTATCTTGCCTTCAGCTGCAGGCCCTCTCCATTCCCTGGGATGGCCGTTGCCCATCATTGTCTCCTCGCCAGGTTACTTGGATGAGTCCATTGAGCTGTCGGGTAGGAGTTGCAGCTCCATTGAGTTTCCAGGCACAGCTGGCACATAGGTGGGCCAGAGGATACAGTCTCTGGAAGTACACATAAAAACTCCTGCATCATATATAGCTTTGAATAGAAGAGACTGATGGACCATGTGTAGGTATGACTTATTTGAGACCAACTCTGTCACTCTCAGGAACACAGATGCCAATGAAGAGCCCATTAATTAGGCATCAATCTCTGGGGCTAACCCCACTTATATAGGTCCTGGGTGTCACCATAGCCCTCAGGGGTCCCTCAGTGTGGGGTGATATCCCCTTTGGTGTTCTATGAGATCCTACTGAGGTGTGCATAAGCATTACCTCTGGGATGACCCCCGACTCTCTTTGAAGTCTCTTAGCCATGTGAGCTCATTTCTCTTTACCTTTTCCCCATTTTATTCAAGGTCTTTTTCCGATCTTGTTGCCAGTTGGCACTTGGTATTAATCCTTCATTGCCAGGGAGGCTCATCCCCGGGAGTCATGTCCAACATTGGCGGGAAGGTAATGCACTCAAATGCTGAGTTTGACTTAGAGAGAGGCCATATTTGAGCAACAAGCAGGCTGTCAGGTGGTAACCCTTAGGCACCCCATAACAGTAGGCTAAGTTTCAATTAGAAGAGCAAATACTCATAAGGCTAGTCCTCAATAACAAGATCCCATCAGTGGACCATTCTCTTTTGCCAGACACTGCCCCTGCACTCAGGTGACTGTTGCTGCTCCCTTGAGGAATGTAGCACAGCTCTCCAGCCTGGGAATTCAGATACCCTCATTAATTGAGTAATTGTCTACCCACCATGACAATGCCCCATCTGTTGATCATTTGAACAATTTTATATATCTTTCATGTATATTCAGATGGACTTACTCCCATGAATCCATTTGAGTCACTCTTTCTCACCTTGTGGAGCCTACAGGATCCTTTTTCTCTTCTGGGTGTTGGCAACGTTCCTTGTAAGCAATAGGAGAAATTTGGAGACTGGGAGCTATTTGTACTATGAGTTCCTCGGTTTTCATTTGTGTACATGTGGATTCTATTTCTTTGTGAGAAAGAATTTGATTTTATTTAAAATACACTCAGGAAATTAAAATATGTCTTAAGAGAAGGAATTTATATATGGATACCTGCTTCACAATCTCTGCACTTGTGAACAACCCAATGATGTCCAGATAATCAGGAATGGATTTCTTGAAACAAAATCCAGGGTCTTCATAATTTTAAAATAAAGGTCTTTTCAACAGCTTTTAAAAAGCCATTCATTGTTCACTTTGTCCAAATGATGTAGTATTGGATCAAATATCAATAAAACTGATAGAACACAAAAAAGTTATTCATGGACTGCCAGAAAATCACCTAAGATTGTCAGTGTCAAAAAATGGATTGAGTGGTGCATGATTTCTTCTTTTTTTTCAGGTATCTCTATATTTATTATAATTATTACAGAGGTATGGAAAATGTTTAATAATGACTGAAGAGATGAATGCACACCACTTTAATATACCAATGACAAGGGAATGTACACATGGATAAAAAAGATAATGGTTTAATAAGTCTCAATAAAACAGATTTGTTTTAAATATCCTGGGAATGTCAGGAATTGTACAACCAAGAGGAGCCACAGATCATAGACTTTAGTCGTGGTTCAGAAATGCTGTGGGCAATTTTTAAAAATGAATCAAAATTCAAGTTTCTGCTGAATATTGGACAACTGTAAGGTGTTTTGCCCCTTTATTTTCTAATGATGTGATTTCTGCTGTAGGCTTCAAGTTTATGCCTGTTTATGTATGCCTGATATGCATCACTAAAAATACATTTTAAGAAAAAGAGAGGGAAGCAGGTGTAGCTCAATCGATAGAGCTCCTGTTTACCATATGGGAGGCCCCGGGTTTGCTTCCCGGGGCCTCCTTGTGAGAGCAGGCCAGCCCGCGTGGCATGGTGGGCCGATGCAGTGGGACCTCACAGCAGGGGGGAGATGAGCAGACAAGGAAAAATCACACAGTGAATGGACACAGCAGACACAAGCAGCAAGGGGGGGATAAATACATAAATAAATAAATCTTTAAAAAAAAAGAAAAAGAGAGTGGTGAGAGACAAATATGAAGCTTTGGAATTACCTATTTTTCTAAAGTGATGTTCCTTTTGTGTTTCTTCATTTTTGGAGGCTATAATCACGTGTACATAGTACGGAGGGCGATACAGTCTGCTTTATGTATAAGGTCCTTGTCTATTATGAACCATTCCTCTCCCCCATGATATCATCCAAGCATTTGAGTCACTCTTTGTCACCTTGTGGTTCCTACAAGTCCCTTTTCCTCTTCTGGGTGTTGGCAATGTACTTCATAAGCCATAGGAGAAATTAGGAGCATTGGAGCTCTTGGTACTCTGATTTCCTTGGTTTTCATTTCTGTATATTTGGATTCTGTTTCTTTGTAATAATGAGTTTCATTTTAGTTCCAATACTTTCTAAAAAATTCCAATATGTCATAAGAGAAGGTATTTATATATGGATACCTGCATCATTATCTCTCTGCCATCGAGAACAGCCAATGATGTCTAGAAAATCAGGAATGGTTTCCTTGAAATAATATCTGGAGCCTTCTAAAGAGTCAGTAAACAATTGTGAAATCATGTTAAAAGTTCACCTCAGAATTTTCGATTTACCTACCCTCTCTTTTAAAATTAACATTTTCTTCCCATCTAATATCTGTTTCAGAACATAATGTGAAAATAAGACCTTTTCAACAGCTTTAAAAAAACCATTCATTGTTCACTTTGTCCACATGATATAGTATGGGAACACATATCAATAAAACTGATAGATAAACAGAAAATTTGTTCAAGGACAGCCAGGAAAACACCTATTTATGTCATTTTTAAGAAAGGAATTGAGAGGTAAATAATTTCTTCTTTATACATCTGGTTTTTGTTTATATTATAATTATTATAGAGCTATTGAAAAGATTTAATAATGATTGAAGAGATGAATGCACACTACTGTGAATATACTAAGGAACAGGGAATGTACACGCTGAATAAAAATTATATTGGTTTAATATGTCTCAATAAAACAGATTTGTTTTAAAAATCGAGGTGATCTGCGTAATTGTACACACAAGTGGAGCCATGGATAATTGTTATTACTCATGTTTCAGAAATGCTCTGGGCTTTTGTTAAAAATTAATCACAATTCAATTTTCTGGTGAAAATGGGACCACTGTATGATGTTATGGCCCTTTATTTTCTATGGTTGTGATTTCTGTTCTAGACTTCAATTTTCTGTATGTTCATGTATGATTGATATGCATCACTATGAATATATATTAAGAGAAATAGGGTGGTGAGAGACAGATATGAAGCTTTGGAGTTACCTATTTGTCTAAGTGGTCTTCCATTTCATTTTTCTTCATTGTTGGAGCCTATAATCATGCATCCATGGAAAGGAGAGCAGGACAATGTGCTTGATGGATTAGGTCCTATACTTTTATGAAAAATTCCTCCTCCCCATGATTTCTTGTAAATATTTGAGTCACTCTTCGAGACTTTGTGGGCCCTACAATTCTCTTTTTCACTTCTGGGTTTTGGCAAGGTCCTTATGAAGCCATAAGAAAAATTTGGAGTCTGGGAGCAATGTGTTCTCTGAATTC
>JAQZBX010050055.1:0-19784 GCA_029593785.1 Cabassous unicinctus | reverse complement strand
GGACCCCTTACTAAGTCCACACTATACTGTGTAGTATTTTATAACTATATCACACTTGCACCAACATGTCCCCACAAGAATAATATTTTTTTTGAATTTTAATTCAAGCTCATGGACCCCTTGTTAAAAGCCCCTGTTTTAGGTTGTTCTTTTCTCGACTTCAGGAAGTTTCTTCACATATATATACTGGTCAGTACTCCACAGATCTCCAGAGTTCTCTGCATGAAACTCTCCCCTCTGGTACTCTGTCCTGTTGAATCTAGCTACATTGCTCTTCCCAGACTCTACGCCCTGTCACTTCTCCATAAAAAATTTGGGGGTCTCTTCCTGGGTACCCCTTGTGCCTTGGTCTGGAAACTTTCTCGAGGAGGTCATCTGGGGTGAACATAGGACTCATCTCTCTGGTTTACCATCTCTCAGGGATCAGTGTTTTTTGTTGCCTGATGTTCAGCTCCTTGAAAACTATTGTTTCATTTATTTTTTCTGTGATTCAATTGTTGCAGGTGGCAGGGTAATCATCTTGTTTACCCTGTTTTTCCATCTTGGCCAGAAGTGGAAGTCTCTTCCTTTCTTTTTAACAAAAGGTTTCGGATAACTTCTTCTGTTGTGTTCTTGATAGTCTTTCACTCAAAAATTATTGAGTAATTGTTGTGAACTAGAGATATCAATTTGGTGTTCAATCAGGTTCAGAAATATTTAGATGCGGAAATGAGAAGTTACACATGGCAGAGGCCATGTGTAGATTTCCCCCTACAGTTTAGGATTATTTTATTAGATTACTCTGAATGATTATAAGAAATCTGAATTTTTATGCTGCCAAGGGTAATGATGCCAGTAAAGCTAAAGGCTTCTCTTGAATAAGGACCAGGTCATTTATTTCTTTAGTTTAGAAGGATGAAGTAGAACTATTAAATGTTATACACCAGCTCTTCTCAAACTTTAGCATGCATACCAATTATGGAAATTCTTGTCCAGGAGGTCTAGGATGGGGCCAGATATGTTGTATTTGTAACAAGCTCCCAGGGGATGCAAATACTGCTAGTTGATATATCGTAACAAGCTCCCAGGGGATACAGATGTTTCCAGTTGATGTATTGGATTTGGTGAATAAGTGACATCTGTGGACACTGAGCATGGAATTTCGTTGAGTGTAGTTGAAAACCAGTTTATAAGGATATTACGTCTAGTGCTAATTGATCACTCTATAGTTGGGAGTGTAAAACCATGGAACAGTGAACTGTCAGGAAAAGTCCATGCATTGCTTATCTTTCCCTTTCAAGTCTGTGACATGATGTGTTGACTCAGAGAGAGTTTTCAATACATTTTGCTTGAAATGAATAAATAGAACATCAGTGTAGTAAATTTTCTTTGGAGAGATTTATTTCCATGGTTTTTAATTCTTTGCCATATCTACACTTGTATAAATTTGAAGAAAAAAAAAAAACACGTGCTGATGAGTACCAAATTTGTTTCCAAATTAAGGTATCTGCACAATTCCTAAAGACCTTTCATTGGTTTGAGGTGGATTCTCAAACCTCTTAATTTTTATACACTGATACTGTTAATATACAGAAATCTTAAGTTCTTGCCCCAAATCCCAGAGCTGATCATTGGCAGAACTTTTATCTCCTGAGTCTGTTAACTTTCATTTACTTTTCCCCTCTTCTGTTACACCATACTTCTTTTCTGAAAGGAATATTTTTCCATTCCCAACAAAGAGGATGGACTCCATTGTGTAAGACTAAATGAGCTGACTACTGGGAGTTGTAATTTTGTCTTGAGTTTACTGGCTTGGGAATCTACCCTGTAAGCATGTGTTATTCCCTAGGGGAATTGCTTAAGTGCAACCAGGACCACCTGTTGCTAAATTTTCCTTTGAGCACTTTTCAGTACCAGCGGGAATGTGAATGTTAATGTGAAGTTGTCTCCAGCCAGAGTGAGGTGGGGAAGTGGGGAGTTTATACTTTTGTCCAGATGACTTTAGCGCATAGATTTTTGTACCCCGAGATAGCAAAAGAGTGGCTCCACTTTCTCTCTCTCTCTCTCTCTCTTTTCCTGTCTTAGTTTTGGAACTGTAGCAATTGCCCCTGGGCCATGAGTAAAGGATAGTATGTATTAAAGACCTTGGGCTTATGAAATGCGGGCATGGAACAATATTAAAATATTTTGAAACTTCCTCAAGTGTGGACTCAGGTACAGATGAGATTGCTGGGATTCAGTAATATTTGGTGAGCAGTGATGAAAACAGCACAAAGTTAGAAACAAATAGCCATGCAGTTGCCACATCAAGAGAGCAATAAAGGAAGAGCCTTAGATAAGTTGCTTTCTGGTGTATAACAAGAAGACAAAATGTTTCAGGATTTTTTCCCAACAACAAAATCCATGGAGACTCTCCAGAGGAACTGTATTGGTGAAGCTGTGGCAGCTAGATCACCACGCTGACAATTTGGAAGCAATAAAACCCTACAATTCACCAGAAGAAAGGTGACAATATATCTAGAAATGTGAAAATATATCTAGAAATCAAAAGCCATTTCATCCAACATTACTTCCATGTTTAACTCTTTAATGTCTTTTGAAAGTTGAGACCTGGCTGAGTATCACAAAGACATATAGACACCCAAAATTCTGTTGCTTTTTTATTATGATGCCAATTAGATTCTTGCTAATTTATTGGAGAGCTTCCCAGCTTCGTCTATTGATTTACCTAAGGTTTTTCTACTAGCCTTGAACTGGGTCATCTGAATAACTCAACATTTAACCAGAGTCATTAAAAGTGAATGGACATTTGAGAATAGTGTAATTGGTTGTGAAGGCATTTCCATGGTAGAAAGGCCAAAGGGGGCAAAGTGAGTCCTTGTGGGCAGGTTGCCTTTGAGACCCAACTTACTCAGTCACTCTCCAAGACGACGAAGGACTTTGTATGGCTTCAGGCACTAATTTGTCCAAAGACTGTTGTAAGACTTTGGCTAAAGAAAACCAGAAAGCCTATGAAAACATGGCTTACTAATAACACATCCCAGCTGTTCACTCCCTGTTAAAAAGCAGGGAATGACGTGTTTTGGAACAGCCTAGATACTCTGCTGGGTTTGTTTTTAGGACTGTACTGAGTTTTAACAGCATGAGTCCTGTACATTTTAATCTGAGTTGTGTAGTATAAACTTGTTTCAGAGCCTGGCTTCTTGCTCTGGTTATGTCATATCAAGCTCTAGAATTAGGTTATTGCCAAATTTCTATTGTGCCTTTGGTATCACGATCCCTATGGTTTTCTTCAGTAAATCGAGTAAGTAAAAGTAGAGAGATATGTGTATATCTCCCGTTAGACTATATGTTCTTTGAAGACAACATATTACTCATTCTCGACTTACCCACAGCAAAGATCCTCAAACTCGAACATGCATCAGAGTCCCTGGGAAGGCTTGTTAACTCACAAACCACTGAGTCACCTCCTAAGAGATTCTGATTCTGTCGGTCTAGGGTGGGGCCTGAGAATCTGCATTTCTAAAAGCTCGTTGCTGCCAATCCTGGGACCACACAGGTAGCACTGCCCAAGAGCCCTGGTCCACAGTCCCCTCAGCCATGAAGACCCCTATTTATATCATAGATTTTATAACAGAGCCCTTATTATGCTGAGATGAAATTCATAGATAATATAAACTATCCACACACATTTTAAGTCAGTATAAATCCCTAGTTATATTGTAAAATTAAATTGTAAGATAAATAAGAGGAGAGTAATTTATGAAAAGTGATAAGTACTTCAGTGTTTACACATTGCAAGCACATAGTGCTTAAGCCTAACTGCAGTAGAAAAGAGAATGAAGTTGCTAATGTTTACACCTAGGCATAGTCACCTTCATGCCAGGTACAAATGCAGGTGTGTTGTGTTGCAGTCAACTATGATGAGAGGGATTGCCTTCTGTAATGTGACTTTCTTAAATAGCAAACAATTCTTAATAAAGTGTCAAATGAAACAAAGGATACATTCCCTCAGTGTGTATGGTAGTTGCTACTTAAACAGTATTTTTAAAAAACTTTGTGTTTTGTGTTAAAATGGATTCAGGTTCTAGGATTAGACATTTATAAACACATCTTTAACCCCCAGTGAATGTCAAATGAGACCCGAGATATTTCTTCATTGCGTGGAACTGTCCAGCACATTAGAAGACACCCATCCACTAAATGCCAATAGTGCATCCCAACCATTGTGACACAAAAATGTTCCCCAAAGTCCTCCAAGGCACCCCCCATTAGACCCAAGCTAGACCATATAGCACATGTCTTGAAGAGAGTAGGCAGTCAATTATTTTTTAAAATTAAAGATACCACTGCTGCCTCCTCCTTCTGCCTCTCTGGTGCTGCTCATGTGCTCGTGCGGGGTGGACCTGGTACCTCTTTAGTGAGGCAGCAGCAGAGGAGACGCCAGCTCTCGCCATGGCCGGTGAAAACCCCAAGGAAGGAGTTGAGCTTGAGAACAACGATCATATTGATTGAAGGTGGTGGGGCAGGAGGGCTCCGTGGTGCAGTTTAAGATGAGAGGCCTACACCACTTAGTAAACTAACGAGAGCCTGTTGGGAACGACAGGGTTTGTCAATGAGGCGGATCAGAGTCTGGTCTGATGGGCAGCCAATCACTGAAACACACCTGCACAGCTGGAAATGGAGGCTGAAGGTATGATTGATGTGTTCCAGCAGCAGGTGGGAGGAGTCTATTAAAAAGGGAGCCTATTCAAATAGAAGGGGCAGAAGATCCAGGTGTAGGGAAACTGGGTCCAACTCTTCTATTTGAACCTATAGTTAGTATTAGAGTTGATAGGTACATGTCCAAGAGACTTGAATCTGTGGGCTGTCCATGTGCAAGCTGGGCCCTGAATCTCAACAGAGTTGCAACACCTACTCTCCAGTTCATTGGGTTCACCCAGGACAACTAACAAGGAGATGATGATGGACAGTGACCATCCCAAGGAACACAAAGAGTCTGCACTGCAAGCAAGATAGTCCCATCCATCTGCCCCATGGGATCTATGCCCCCTCTCAATTAGAGGCAGAGGGGGCATCACCATCCCAGAATCCTCAGGATTGGAGAATGAATGATGGACTAGAGTAGACTTACTGGTATTCTACTATAGACTTATTGTGATTCTAGCAATGGAAGAACTTTTATCATTGACGTGGAGGCAGTGGCCACTGGAGGTTCTGAAGGCAGGGAGAGGGAAAGACAGATGTAATATGGGGGCATTTTCGGGACTTGGGAATTGTCCTAATGACATTACAATGATAGATACAGGACATTACATATCTTGCCATAACCTACAAAGTTGTGCAGGAGAGAGTGTAAATTACAATGTAAACTATAATCCACGCTTAGTGGCAATGCTCCAAAATGTGTTCATCAATTGTAGCAAATGTGCCACACTAATGAAGGGTGTTATTAATGTGGGAAAGTGTGGGAGGGGTTGAGAGCGGGGCATATGGGAAACCCCTGTATTTTTTACATAACATTTATGCAATCTAAGAATCTTTAAAAAAAAATTAAAATGTATATTTAAAAAAAAGGTGGGGGGGAGGGATCCTGTTACTTCAGAACTCTGTTCCTATAGACCAAGAGCACAATCTCAATTAGAAAAGCAGTAATTGGGTTCCACCACATCCTGACTACCACAGTATTCTCTATTCTTTCATTCTACCCTTCCCTGTTCCTTTATTGTACGTAAAGTAACTTTATATGTGCACAAGCATATAGCTTTTTTTTTTTTACTAAATGGTTACTGGTATGTTTTGATTGACATCAAAAGGAGACGTGGGGATGGGATGGGGAAAAATACAGGTTCTGTGAAAAAGCCACAGCAACCCTTTCCCCTTTAGTGGCATGCTCATTCAGCTCTTACCTTCATATTCCAGTAGGTTATGCTGCTTTCGCTGTGTAACAAAAACCAACAACATAAAAAATCCTTGCATACCTTGTTCGATTGGAGAATTTTAATGTTTTTCATTTATCTTTGTAAAACCGGACAATTTTATAACTTTTTTGTACATAGTTGTTACATGTAGGGCAATCTGTGTTTAAGTAGGGATAAATTAATCTAAAAGAAATGAATCTTAGATAATTTTCCCTTCAAGTCAAGCATCTTATTGTTTAAGTAAATTCTTGTTTAAAGTGGGGAAAAAAAACAAATTTAAGATAAACACTATCCTCCACTGAGTGTAGAGTGGTTAGTGGACATTTTCTTTTAATTGGATGTACTCTTATTGAGTCCTTCTTTAACAACAAAAGCTCAACAATAACCATCAATTGCATTTCCCTTTATGTTAGTTGGTTTTAGGTAAAATGGATGTTAGTCATCTTCATTATTGTGTATTTATATCATTAGTTCAATCAGCTTGTAAATTAGCTGACAGCAACGAGAAGACTTTAGGTCATGTTCAGCAGCTGGGGTGAGAAAATGGCATGAATCCAATTATACCCAGCTGTGGTCAGACCTAGGGTGACAGCGCACCCTGGTTTGCCTCAGACAGTCTTGGTTTACACCTGTGGTTTTGGTGTAATTATAAATAATTACATTCATTCTCAAAAATGTCGCCGTTTGGATGATAAATCATATTGTCACCCTAGTTATATATCACTAACAATACCAGGTGCTGAAAAGCTTGTATTTCCCTTCCTTGTGTAAAGTCAGAAAATGTTTCCAAATGCAAACATGATGGCAAAATTTTCTGCAATCAAACAAGGATGGGCAATACTTGTTGTTCTGAGATTTTTGTTCAATATCCTATATAAGAGTAATTTACTATCAACTGAGTAAGATAGGGTACTTTCGTTACTGGACATCTTGGAGTGCAACACTCAACAACTCTTTACTTTCTTTCTGTATTCCCATGACTTTCTCTTATTCTGACTATGTATAGTCATGTCTCAGAACATATACTTCCTCCAGAATTCCCTGAGTAAGTGCAGACTCACTGAATGAAATGAAGGGGTTGTAGATTCTCTTTTGTCCAAGGCTTTGAGAATGGCAGTTCATATTCAACTGGAGGTTCTGAAATCCCTCCTTCTGCACACTGGATCCAACCTGATCTTGGAAGAAAACTAGCATCCTAATCTGTTTATCTGATGGTTTCAACATTGGGCTTGCTGTCCTAAGCCTTGTTTCTGGGATGAGCCTGGGGACCCACACATTTCCTAAGTGTAGCCTTTCTGCATGCTTGCCTGGATCCTACAACTGAATTTCTGCCTTGGTTTCCTGAGTCTGCTCCAAGTATTCCCACTGGTCAGGATCCTACCCTGAATCTCAGCTTCTTGGGCCCAGAACCCCAGCCCGTGGCAGAGGCTGTTGCTTCACCCTCGGTCTTTTTCTCAGTAATCATGGTGCTGCCACTCCCATCTCGATAACCTCTCACTACCACTCTCCGGTTACAATGATCACTGCTGCCTAGACTCTGGCTCAGTCACACAGCAGACACCTTAAATAAGATCCTGGCTCAGACCAGAGCCTGCCATTCTGATCTGCTGACCGCCCTCTTTGGAAATCACGACACCATCTGGTCAGGCCCCACACCCAGCACTGCACAACAGAGTTGACATCTATCTCTCAGCATGCCTCCAATTCAAGGAAGAAGCACATGGGGGAATAAAAACTGTTAATACTTGGAGGGTAACAACTGTCCTCTAGACACCATCCCTAGTTTTATGGCTTAATGTGGGTTCCCCTAAGTATGAAAGAGAACACGATCACCATTATGTTTGGACGGTACCGGACAGTAGCTGTCTGGGAAAAGAAAGTGACAAAGAGAAGCACTTTGGTGAACTTGGTCAGTTACTTATTTTCTCTTAACCACATGTTTCTTTAAGTTCTTGTTCCACAAGGTAAGAGCCAAATGTCACACTATGTGTCAAGTGCCTAACATGGTACTTAGCACGTAGCAAACACCCCAAGAATCAGAAGCAGAAGTATCAAGATCAGTAGTAGCCATATATTCACATGGGATAAGTGAATTCTCTAGGTTTCAATTCTGGGGCAATCTGTACTACAGAGCCTCAGTTAAGAGTTCCACAGCATTTTTTTTTTTTAATCATGTTTTCTATTTAAAAGCATAAAGTCCAACATTACCCCACTCTAGATCACAAGACATTCTAGATGACTGCTGTCCAATAGAAATTTCTACAATATGACAATGTTCTATATCTGTGCTCTCCAATGTGGTGGCCACTAGCCACATGTAGTTATTGAGTATTTGAAAATGTGGCTAATGTGACTGAGGACCCGAATCTTTAATTTAGATTAACTTAAGTTTAACTTTAAGTAGTCAAATACAGCTAGCGGCTACCGTATTGGACAGCATAAGTCCGGAGGGATTGTTTAGAGTAGAAGATCCTTGTTAAGTATATCTGTCCCCTATTACTTTACATATTTATTATTTTGTACATCACACATTTATTACAAGCCCCTCCGAGTTTTACCCCTTCAAAACAGCCACAGTCATTCATTTTATCCAGGCTTCTCTGGCATTCGAGTATTAGGCTGACTGGCAGCACAAAACGAAATTTGCCTTTGCCCCTTCCTAGCAGTTGTAAGATTATTCCCCTCCAGAGAAAGAACTTTAGAATAATCCCCACTGGTGACTGATTTGTACTGCTCTTCCACTGGTGCTTTCAGGGAGAGCTGCGGGTGCTTGGCACACGGGTGCACCAAAGGGGGCCAAGACGGTGTCCTGGGGCTTCGTGCCAGGGTTGTGTGCAGGTCACTGTGACCCAGCCAGGAAGCTACAGACACACGGCACTTGCCCTGGATCTTGAGAGAAAGTGTAGTTCAAGAGATTGGCCAGTCTTGATAACAGAGGAATCTTCTGGGACTCAGTGATAACTGCTTATGTTTCTTGAGCTGTCCAAATGGCAAATGACTTCATTAATTCTGGTAAAGTCATTCCTCTGCTAACCCAATGGAAATTGCATATTCTGGTGGACAGGATCTTGTCATTGAGTAAAAGATGCTGATACCAATATTCTGGAAATATTGATCTTCAAGGCCCTGCCAATGGTAATAAGTACTTCTTAAAACTAGCATATTGGTAGATTACACTTAATGCCTTTTGCCAAAAGTCAGGAAGAACTTACGTGTCTAAAAGAACAAGATGGTGGTATCGTAGTCTTTTGCTGGAGGACAGAGTATTTGTGTTACGGAATCAAAATGATTTCTTAAATAATTTATCTGCTTGTTTTGATAATTATTTGTGTCTTCTCTCATGAAATATTTTAATGTTTATATAGGGACAAGCCAATGAATCTGTAGGTTTATTTAATTGAATGGAAGCTTAATGAGGACTTTAGAGGAAAGAATAAAGAAAACAAGAATCAGAAATAGCTCAGATAAAACAAAATAAAATAAACTATAGCTCCTCTATTCCTTAACAAAACTTATAACTTGGATAAATATTTCATTTTCTATATTCTATTTGATTTCCTTCAAAGCAACTAACGAATATAAAAATATCAAGGAACTTCCTTTAAAAAATGAAGGTAACTGAGACCTGTACTGAGCATTTAGCAAATATTTCAGCTACCTCATAACTGAATGCTAAGAGAACCAGATATCTGAAAATTGATTGTAGGTTATGAGACAAATAGCAATTCTGTTTCAGTCACCAGATTGGGTATTCACAAACTCTGAGATCACTGTGGTAGAGTACATTATTTTCCAGTACCTATTCAGTGCCTCCTCCCCCATCTCCACTGGAAAAGTCTACTGCCACATCCCACTTATTTGGGGCTGGACCTGCTATAGCCAATGGAATGTGAGTGAAAGTGATATTGTGCTGTGAGCCTAAAGATAGTATCACATGTATACACTTGCTCCTCTGGAGCTTCTGTGCATTGGGTTCCCAGAATGAGACAAGTGGAAGAAACCTGCACCCAACCAGATGAGTCCAGGCTAGATGGGCTGAACCACATTTGACCTTCAGTCCCACGAGTATAAGAACGTTTATTGTTGTATACCACTGAAATTATTTGGTCGTTGTTTTACGCAGCATTATTGTGGCAATATCTGACAGATACATTCAAGATGAGTCACTTTGAAACATGTCTCTCTATGCTATATCCACTGCTCTTAACTTTTGTCTGCTCATGCATGTAACCTTGTCTTCAGAAGTTGCTTGGGAGCAGCAAAGGATGGTTTAGCTGCCTGCAAGTCCAAGTATGGAGCTGATTTGACTGATCTGGCAGGTTCAGCATCACCATGGAGCTTGTTGGAAACGCAAGTCCTCAGGACCCGCCCCAAGCCAAATGAATCATTATTTCTGGGGTAGGGGTCCAGGAATCTATGTTTTAACAAGCTCTCCAGGGAACTCTAGATACACGTTAGCATGACAACTATTTCGGTTTTAGCACTTCCTGGTAAAAGAACCCCCTGGATGGTTGGCCAACCTGTGAGAAGGAATGCTGCAGAGTAGGATTTCTTAAGTTCTGGGAAGGCACGGCTCCCCCAAAACTTGCTGTTGAAAATTTGAGTTGGCACTTTATGCCTTTGGCTACAGCCAAACTGAGATTTCCCTTGCCAAGTTGTGAATCCCCATAGGAAAATACCGCATTGAGCCTTTCCTAGCGGAGTACATTGCTTCATGACAAAGGACAGTCTTCTCGGATGGAAGGAAGCAAGTGTTTGTAAGTTCCTGACTGAAACTCCACATCTAGCATATAATAAGTGGGTGCTCAGGTCCTTGCCTGAGTGTCAGTCTTTGCACTGAGTATTGGACTAGGGGCTGGAGATGGTGGGGTGGGGTGATGCAAGGCTAGGCAAACACCGAATGTAGATTTCTAAGACTTAACTTTCCCCACTCCAGACCTTCATTCTCCAACATGCCTTTTCCCTTTTTCAGAGAGAGAACGGGGCCTTTCCTTAGGCAGGTGGAAAACGGTGGCACCTCGTGATCGCCGAGGTCCCCTGTTCTAGTCGACCTACCTTCGCCTCAGTAGATCCCATCTGACCTGGAGGCTCACAGCAACCCACCCACCTTTGGGCAGGATTCCCCCAGTGCCCTGACGCTCTCTACATGAGCAGTAGCCGCAGGAAGCCCCCGGATCAAAGGGAGCCGAGAGCCTCGACGGGGCTGCAGGAGCACTGCGTCATCTACCCAAACCATCTGCAAGTGACATAAATACCAGCCACTCCGGACACCTGCACCAGATGAGTCAGCATCACTGGGAAGCCAGCGTGGGGCTGAAATAATAGCAAACAAGATCTTCAGTGACTGCAGCAAAACAAATCAGCGCATTTGGGCACCAGCTGCACTGGAAAATAAAAAATAAAAAGAAAGAAAGAAAATGAGTTGGCAGTTTTTAGTCAACTTCCAGGCAGAGGGACCTGCCAGCTGGAAGTGTCAAAGTTTGTGCTGCTGATGGGAGCAAGATGGGAGGGGGCGGTAAAAAAAAAATAAAAATTTTTAAAAAACCCTTTGAGAATAGTAAAGCGCAGAATGCTCTAACAATCGTTGCAGGGTTCTGAGTTGCTAGGTAAAGAGCAGCTGCTGCTGAGGCTGAAGACACAATATGTTAATTATGAGCTGAGAGGGAAGGAGGAAGAGGTACCCTCGACAGAGTGAAGAGAGAGGGAGCAGGTGTGGGAATTGCGTGCTCCATGCCCTGGACCGCAAGCCAAGTCCAGATGGGCCCCTGCCTCTCAGCTGCGAAGGCGCTTACTTATTTAGACATCAGCCCTCAAAACTGCAGAAAAGCTCCCCAGAACTCCTGGCCGCTGCAAAGGTCAGCCACAGGATTCTAGGCTTGAACAGACCTGTGATGGACAAAGGAAAATCTGATTGTATGTAAACTACTCTAATGAGGCAGTTTCTGGAATTTCAATTACTCTGGGTGCCTACTGTTACAGCATTGACCTTGCTTTTTTCCTTTTCTTTTCTTTTTTTCTTTTGGTAGAGTGGTGGGATGTGATGAATGGCGGACGCACAGCTTTCCGCCTCATCCACCAGACGAATAGCGTCAGCTATTTTTGGCATCCGAGTGGCCCAGGTGGCCCCTCTGGCCTGATTTCCTAGGCTGGTTTTTCCTTTCTCATCTGGGAATTTTGACCCTCCTGCTTTCTTACTAATTGTATCATATCATCTCCTTTTTTTTTCAACTTTCCTGTCAGCAAAAGGTTGCAAAATCTCAGGCCATTCGGGATAGAAAGTCTTAATTAACCTCTAAGCTTGCTTCAGCGTCTGTGGCTTGGGTTATTCCTTACAGCTAATTGTGGGCTCATTAACAGGTTTTCCAAAAAGAAAACAAAACAAAGCAAATAAAACTGTTTTGCCGGAGCTGTAATTGCTGCTAAGTGACACTCAACAATTACGCCCTTGTACCTCTGAACGGAGTGGGTCCCTGGCTGCGGAGTCCTGGGCAGGGAGATGTACATGTGATAAGGGCCTCCCCCTGCGGCTCCCTTGGTGGCAGGGTGCTGGTTTCGTGAATAGCCAGAACTGACGACGTGGCACAAAGCCTGAAGGACAACTCCCACGGAGGACTACAAAAGCTTTCCTCCCCTCCTGCTGCAAATATAATTAGTTTATGCGAGCTGGAAAAGGTCAGAGGTTGTCAGAGGGGCGCACAGGCTTTTTTTAAGGCAAGATAGTGGAATAATTGCTTGACGCTCAGACCTGCAGGTGCTGTAAGGAGCTCATTTGAGCTTGGCAGCCTGCAGGGAAAGCAGATTTCCTCTGGAAAACCACGGAATTCCTTGTGACAGAGGCTGTTTGCTGTGACAAGGAGTGATTATGCATTCATGCCCTCAGCACACTACCTGTGCCACGCTGCCCTCACCTCCCTCCCGTTTTCACACACGCCAGGCACGGAGCCCCCTCCTGCCTTTTCTCGGGAGAACAGTGGGGGCTTGAGCAGGCAGAAGCAGCCTGGCTGGGTCTCCGTGAGAGAATGCCCAGGGGGTGTTAGGAAGTTCAGAAAGAGGGAGAAGAGCTCATTGAGCAGTTCGTTCAAGATAAAGGAGAAATAAAAAAAGAAGAAGAAGAAGAAGAAGAAAAGAAAAATGCTATCCTATAATTGAAAAACAGTTACCATTAAAAATCATAGTATTCTGGGGGTGAAAAACATCCTAAAATAGTTTGCAGTGATCACTGCACAACCCCGTGAATATATTAAAAAAGGAATTGTACACTTTAAATGGGTTAACTGTATGCGAATTATATCTCAATAAATATGTTAAAAATTTTTTTAATGTACTAGGTTTTAAATGGGAGAATAAAGAATGAAGAATGGGGAGACTTGAGTGGGTTTCTTTCTAGATTAACCCCATCTTTTCCCAAGCTCATCACCTTCCTAGTACCAAGGTACAGTGAGATACCTAATCAGGCCGGATCACAGTCTTTAGCAAACAAGATGAGTTCTCTGTGCCTGCTCTGCAGTGGACTCGTTTTGGCTGTGACGATGTCTTCCTTCAGCTACTGTGTGCATGACTTACTTATGTGATAAGCTCATGCTTCCATCCATTTGTTGACGGAGCAAAGCAAAGTGATTCGAGAGCCAGGTGGTACTGGATTCTCTTGCACTTGCTAGTTCTGTCAACTTGGGCAAGACAGCCAACTTTTGTGCTCCGTGATTTCTTCGTCTGCATAACAATCATAATGCCTTATTGCGTTTCTTGCCGATTGAGCTAAGGATAAAGTAGTCTGTTTTAGAGTCACCCTTCCCATCCCACCACACAGTGTACTTGTGATAAATCTAAGATGGAGTTTACTTGTGGTCTTTTTCAAATCCTGGTTGCCAGGGCATTAGGATGAGGTCATCTCTGTGATGGAAAATCTAGGCCCTGGAAGCTCTTATTAAAATCTTTCCTGGGAAACCAAAAGATCCGACTTGATATCTAAGGTGTCTTACCCTAGAACGGTCTACCTATCAAGACTGGCACTGCTTCTTTTCTACATTCCAGCTCTTGGCTTTTACCGGCATTTCTCTAAAGGTGTGGGAATTACCTGCCAGCCTGACATTTCTTTGACCTCTGCATAAATTATTCAGACAGAAGGAGTTAGATTAATCCACAATTCCACACAAATAAAAACGAGATAATGAGCTCAATAGTGAGGGCAGCTCCCAAATTACCTGTATCTTGACCAGTAACTCGGCTTACATGACTACTTTATACAGGCTTGTAGCTTTGTGGCGGCATTTAAGAGAATAAAGGACCCAGGCTTCTTTGATGTTTTAGGAAGCTATGTCTTTAATGTGTTTTGACACCTGTTTTTAGGGAGTTTGCACAAGTAATGTGCCTGAAGAAATACTGACTCTGGAGAGTGAGCCCAAAATCTAATTAGCTCTAATGGAAATAGCTTTCAGCCCCTTTATCCCCAACGAAGTCAAATTCCTGAATCTAAAGAAAATTTAAAAAGGGTGGGGGGGGGTTGGGGAACTAAAGAGAGGAAGAGAGGAAGAAGGAAGGACGTGATTGGCAGGTTCTATCTAATCACCACCCAGAATAAATGTTAATATAGCAGAACTCCAGAAACATGAGTGAATGGATTTATAATAATCTAGTGAACAAGCTATCAAAACCATTGATGAAAGTCTTTATATCCAGCTTCTGTCAGACTATCAGACTCTGCAGAGGTACAAAACAAACTCTCTGTTCTTAGCATCTCGTTATCTAGTTGGAGAGAGCCAGTTATGAAATGGCATTCAATAATGCAGACACAAAAGAGCAAATGATGGAAACCAACAGTGAGCACCTTAAAGACTTGGATGGGAAAAGAGGCTGGAAATGATCACGTACAGTGTCAAGGACACCTGACCTGAGTCTCAAAGGAAGGCTGAGATGTAGGACCTGGATGGACAGGAAAGCATTGGGTAAGGAGGGGAAGGGGTGGGGAGGGCACGACCACCTGGTGGTGGAGGGCTGGCTGCATGAACGAGCCCATTCTTCATCCTCTTCTGTATCCAGGCCCTTTGCCTGTAATGGCAGTGACCCCACCTTGGCAAAGTGTTCTCCTTTATCTCGTGTCTTGCTTTGGCCAATTGTGAGCAAAATGGGATCAGCATGAAAAGCATACTTGAAACACCAGAGACTTGAAAAATATACCAGAACTCCAGAAAAGTCCTGGAATATTCTTTCTCTCTTGTTCTTTGACTTTCGCCACAAGAAAATGTCTGAATTATCCTGCTAGAGAATGAGACATGCAAAGTAGAGTAGAATTGTCCCAGTTTCCCCAGCTGAGAGTCTAGACCAGAAGATGGCTGGCAGCCAGTGGATCCTAGCCCCAGGAGAGAAGCTTGCCAAGATCAGCATAGCACCCTAGCCCACCCACAGCAGACTGCAGGCACAAGAATGGGTCTCGTCAAGACTACGAGAATCTCCCAGCCAACCTGCAAATGCGTGAGCTGTAAATGCTTGGTTTTATTTATTTTTACACCAATATATTTTGGGGTGGTTTGTTATGCAGCATAATTTTGGCAGTAAATAACTGATACATATGCCATGCCTGAAATTATCCACTTATTGATATTGGCTCCAATTTAGGGACAAATTCTTCCATTTTCTATGCTGTGGATGTTTGGCAGGAGCAGGCATCAGTGAGAAGATACGTAAGCTCATGCAGTCATGTTTGTTCACTCATGTGTAAACTTCTAGAATAGAGAAAATATCATCAGTTCATTCCCAACTAAAACAATGTCCCTATAATGGCCAGAAACTGAGGCAAAATATCATTTCACTTGAATTCTCTCAACTAAATGCTTCAAGTAATGGCATTGTATAAAAATAAAAAGAGGCATTTGAAATATTAAAAATTTACTTTTCAGTAATGGACATTTTTGTTTAAAAAGGTAACCCATATTTATTCTTTTTCTTACTTCTAATGTGATGTATATATCACTCATATACCATTTAAATATATGATTGTTGAAAATAATAAAAAAAAAATACTTAGCACTTAGATTATGGCAGAGAAGATAATCAATAACTTTGAATATCACCTCTCAACACTCCTCTCCACCTCACGCATAGCCCAGAGCACCTTTACTTCTCCCCAGAAGTATCCACCAATCTGTATTTTGTGGTCATCCACCCCCAATCTTTGAGGCATATGCTTATGACACCACAATATGTAAATCCACCATGATCTCTTTCTTGTCTGCAAGAGACAATATTTCTAACTTCACACAACCTCATACATGTAGACTTCGCGGTCAGTAGCCTGCTGTCTCCTCAGAATTAACATGTCTACCACTGTCCCAGAAGCATCAGCTTCCTTTCCAAAATGCTCCAGGGCTGCCGATACCTACACCCGATCCCACAAGCCCATGCAGAAGTGGTCATGAGGTTGGATGAGGGAGGAAATTCCAACAGATTGGAACAAATCTTTTGCCACTGCAGAAAAACACTTTGATCCACGTATGGCAAAAGGGTCAGTAGCCATACTTGTCATCTTGTCATCTTGGAATCAAAAGGTGACATATAACTACAAAATAATAGGCAATCCCCATATTTTTCCATTCACCTGATTGAATAAAGACTTCAAGTTTCACTAGTTTTGTGATATCTATGAATATCTGTATATAGCATATTGAAAATTAAGATTTTGGCTTAGAGCAGATGGCTCAGTGTCTTCAGGACTGCTTAAGAATATAAGATAAGAATATCTATATTTTGAGAACATAGAGTTTTACATGTGCATGAAGGTTTTTGACTACTATACACGTGCTCATCCATCACTTTAGGCAGCAGTTACTTGTGTATCTACTACACACAAAGCAATGTGATAAAGTGAGGATAAAAATGAATAGTTATGGGCATTGCTTTAGAAAGTTCTAATAAAGGAGAGAAATATAGACACTAAAAGTTCAATACAAGGGGACAGGAGACAATTTTTATATTATCAGTTTAGTCTCAGAGGAGGGTAGACTCCCTCTGGGTGATGGTGGTCAGGGAGGATTTATGGCTAGAATGAAATTTGATGTAGAACAGTCTTAAGATACAGATAGAAATATAGAGAAGAAACATTTCAATTTGAAAAGCTTATCTAAGAAAAGGAAAAATGTACAGCTAATTCATTAGTTCATTTTTCCATTCTAGAAATACCAATTGGATGACAAAGACAATGATAAATAAGACAGAGGATACCCCTGCTTTAATGTAGCTTACATTCTATTATAAGGAATGGACACTAAGCAAACTAACAAGATAATTTCAGAAATTGTCAAACTCTCAGGTAATGAAATGAGATGACTTGAAAAGAGCAGGGAGATGCTTCTTGAGATAGGACAGTAAGAGAAGACTATTTGAAGGATCTTATTTGTACAAAAATGAATGATGACAAGACACCATGTACAATTGTAATGACACAAAAAGGTCCACTTGTGAACACGAGGTTTATACACAGAACACAATGATCAGTTTTGTTTAGGGTCAGGGTCTGTACATCTGGGACCTACGGTGTTGCTGGCAAGGGTGTTGGAGCCCCGGGGGCTGCTTAGAACATTTTATAGCCTTTGCTCATGAGTAACCACAGTTTGGGCCTCCATTTTGTTTGAGAATTTCTCTTTTAAAATATCTCAAGTTTGGCTGATACAAAGGTTATTTCATGGATATGCAGTGTTGTACTGAGCCATTCTCTTATCCGGCTTTCTGAGATGAACCAAACTCATCTAAAAAAAAAAGTGGCACATTTTATTTATATTTGCATTTTGTTTGGCAATTGGCTGGAACAAAACAGAAATTCCCTAAAGTGGAAACTGAGTCTGAGTCAAGTAACTGAAAAGCACTTGACTTAAAAGTAGAGTTTATTTAGGCATGGCTGGGCCCAGGATCTCAAAAGAGGGCGTCAGGGCTCAGCCTCTCTCCATCTTTCAGCTCAGTGCTCCTTGGCTTTGGCTTGAGTCTTGGAGAGGTTCCCACTACATATGGGCTCCTAGCTTCTAGTCTCGTGGCTTAAGAACTTTGACTTCCCAATAGTGACAATAGTGTCCCTGGATTGGGTTTGAATTGACTGACTAGAGTCATATATCCATCACTGAACCAACCGATCAAGGTAATAGATAACACCTTGATCACTGATCAAGATATTAGAATACTTTGGTTGGTCTAAGAGTACAGAAGTGGCTTTTCCTAAAAGAAAATCAAGGTGCAGCTTAAAAAATTTGGAGAGATCTATTCTGGAGAGGCATTAATGGTAACTATTAACCACAACAACGTCTCTCAAAATGTGGTTACAGGCCAGCTGTGTCAGCATCACCTGTTATAAATGCAAATTCTTGGGCTCTGCCCTAGAGCGACTGAATCAGATCCTCTGGGGAAGGGGGAGTTAATCTGTGTTTTAATACATCCTCCAGGTGATTCTGGTGTACATGGATGTTTGAGAACCTCTGCTCTACACCATTGTTCTTAGAATAAAATCCAGACTCTTTTCCAGGATCTACAAGGGCATGCATGACATCTCATCTTGTATCATCTCCACCTTGCTCACTTTGTCTTCTTTCTATTTATGAACATTCCACGTAACTGTCATCACACAGCATTTGTGTCTGCTCTTCTCTTTCTCAGAATGGTCTCCACAGGGCTGGTTGCATAACTACAGTCACCCGCCAAAAGCTGTCTTCTCAGAAGCCTGAGAGCTCTAAAGTATTCGCCTCTGCAACCCAAACACCTCTATCACATTTTCATTTCCTTTATTTTGATCATAATCTAAAATTATCTTATATCCTCATTGATTTATGTATTCATTAGACAGATATTAACATAGATAATTTACTTTCTGTTTCTCGTCCATCATTCCTAGAATGTAAACATATAGGCAGAACTATTGTTTGACTTTGAACTGCAAAATCCCTAGTACGTAAAAGAATGCCTGGCATACAGAATGTACTCGCTAAATATTTATCAGATGATTTAATAAACAAATGGTTGATAGACCAGTGTGGATTTTACTGCTCCGGTGTCTCCATGGGGCATGAAAGGAGGAGACAGAAGAGTTAAGTTGTTAAGTGTGGGACGGGGCGGGGGCAGAGGGGAGGAACTCCCAGAAGCACAGGTGCACAGTCTGGTGACGCAAACTGATCGGCCCCAGATGCTCAAATAAAGCAATCTGGCTTTCCAGCCGTGAAGACCACATCCTTCCCAATCTTAAGCTAAAGAGAAGAAGGGAGGGAATTATCTCTTTCAGATAATAGGGAAAGATGTTTAAATGTGAGTCTTTCCTTCATTTACAGTACATTTTCATCTTTTGTGGGGCAAAACTAGCCTGGGGAGAGAAGATTAGGATGGGAAGGTGGCTTATTTTAAACAATATAAAAATTAAGGATTTTGATTTCAAAGTCCAGGTGGGTAGAAAACTATACAAGAAAGCAACTAAAATTGGAACTCAGGAATATTGATAAATATGCTTATGTGGGTGAGAAGAAATACATTTCCAAATAAATGCTTAGAAATAAAAATAACAACTTGCCTTAACATACTCTGCACAATTAATTTATGCCAAGGATTCACAAATACTGTGATGACCCTTCCATCTGTGGCATATACTAGGTAAGTTTCCCTATAAATAGATCCAGCAATATGTGTAGGAAGTCAAAATTTCACCACTGGATTGTGATTGCAGATGTCCCAGAAAACCAGGTGGTCAGCCATTTTTTCTTATTGTCCCCAATACACATCAAAACTTATTCTTGAGGGTAATGCTTGGTGAAGAGCCAAAGGATTGATTAGGATCATCAGTAAGCTTACGCCTTCCTTTACCAATAGGCTGTGCATCCTCTCGGCAAAGCATCTTAGGCGTTTGATATCCACGTGATTAAA
>JAQZBX010050054.1:0-19742 GCA_029593785.1 Cabassous unicinctus | reverse complement strand
TTCAGTGTTATTACTTGCAACGATTTTCTTACTTCAGACATATTTTCTTTAGGTTAATGTATGTCATATGTTGATTTGTTTCTGTTTTTGTCATTTCAGTTTTTTTAAACTCCCCTCCAACTCTCTCTCCCTTGATTTTTCCTTTCAACTTGTAGAACTTCCTTTTGTATTTCTTGAATTGCGGGTTCTTATTGACATATTCTCTTAATTTCTCTTTATCTGTGAATATTTTGAAATCTCCATTATTTTGAATCCCAGTTTTGCTGGATAGAGAATTCGTGGCTGGAAGTTTTTTCTTTTATTACTTTGACTATGTCATACCACTGTCTTCTTGCCTCCATGGTTTTAGATGAGAAATAACCACTTAAACTTATTGTGCTTCCCTGGTATGTGATGGTTCTCTTTTCTCTTGCTGCCTCGAGTATTTTCTCTTTGTCTTGAGCACTGGATATTTTGACAAGTATATGTCTTGGAGTTGGCCTGTTGGGATTTATACTGTTTGGGGTTCACTCTGCTTCCTGGATCTGCACATCCATCTCTCTCAATAGGGTTGGGGAGTTTTCAGCCATTATTTTCTTCAACACTCCTTCTGTTCCCTTTCCCTTCTTTTCTCCTTCTGAGATGCCCGTAATGTTTATGTTTGTATGTTTTGTGTTGTCAGTTAAATCCCTGAGTCCCTGCTGGATTTTTTCTATCTTTTTGTCTATCTGTTCTACTATCTGTTTGATTTCAGATGTATTGTCTTCCCCATCACTAATTCTTTCTTATGCCTGTTTAAATCTGCTGTTATGTGAATCCAGCGTCTTTTTGATTTCTTGGATTATGCCATTGATCACCATCATATCCGTTACCTTTTTCCGTATGTTTACAATTTGTTCAGTATATTCTCCCAGTGTCTTCATTATATCCTTAATCCCTTCCTTCACTTCATTATGTTGGTTCTTGATATTTGTTCGGAAAGCTTGGATTAGTTGTTCGATGTTCTGCATATATTCCTGGTTTATAGTTTGTTCATTGGACTGGTCCATGTCTTCCTGTTTCTCAGTGTGTTTTGTAATTTTTTTTTTTGCCCTCCAGTCATCATATTATCTTTATGGGTTAATTCAGTTGATTACCTTTGCTCTCTCCTGTAGAGTTTTATTTAGCTGGTGGTTCTGTGTGTGTGTTAAGTTTTCTCTTTGACACTTTTTCTTCCTATTTCATTTCCTTGCTTCTTTCTATGTTACCTTGAAGGCAAAAGATTAGTGCCAGAGGAATCAAAAGATATGAGAAAGGAAAAAGGATAATAGTAATATTGAAAAAAGTAGAAGGGGGTCAAATAATACTTAGTGAAATGAATATTTAACTCATGGAGGCAATGTAGAGTAATAGGAACAAAAGTGGAGTACCTACAATGGACTGGGAAACCAAATAGAGTAAAATATATATAACAATTTAGAAGGCTGGAAAGATGAGAAGAAATAGAAAGAGTAAAGAAAGTGCTAAAAGGAAAAAGCTAATATTAATTTTAAAAAAGAAGAAAACAGAATAGATAGAATAGAAATTGACACCCTAAAGTTGTTGGCTTATGAAAAAACATAGTCTCTAAGAACCACAACAGAAAGCAGAAGGCAGAAAGATGAAGGAAGGATAAGAGATAGCTTGGGATACAAAATCAATATAGACAGAGAATTGGCGATCACTGAAGAAGAAGCACAGCAAAGAAGAGGCAAGCCAGTAGCACCTAGTTAAAAAAAAAATGAAGGAAAATAGAAAGTGGGGAGGAAAGAGGAAAAAAAAGCAAGAGACAACAAATAAACAGAGAAAAATCAAACAACCACTCAAGCAAGCAGTCAAATAAAGCTAAGGAGGAAGTGTTCCTTCTAGGGTCCTTGTGGATCCTCTCAGCCTGCTTGTGTTTATCAATCAGTTTCCCTGCAGTGTTCTATCTGCAGGTTTTGAGTCAGATTTTAGATATTAAACTAAATTAAAAAGAAGAATTCATTTTTTAAAGTGACTGCCTTCTTTTATTTTTTATTTTTTGAGCCTAAAATGTACCGTAGAAAAGTCCTCTGCTAGACCATACCCTTCACTGAGGGGACCCTAAATAGACTCGAAGAAACTAATCAAGGACTTCCCACTTCCTGGCCTCCTCAGGGCACTGAAGTTCTGATGCTTGTCAATACAGAGCAATAAAATTGGCTTACTCCGCCCCCTCTGGAGCCAAGCCTCAGTGTCAGCAGGCTGCTGGGTACATCAGGTTTCCTCAGTAGATTCGCCTCTCCCTTTAGCCTGGCGCTGCTTCCAGCCGGCTTATATGCTCCCCAAAGCTATGAGGAGGTCCATGCAGCCAAATCCACAGAAGTAAAACTGCTATCCATCTTCTTTCAGAACCCTCCCTTTCTCGGAGAATGCTCTCTCACACCGGGACCGGGAGTCATGAGTGCGGGATTTGTGGCTCAAACCAGTCTTTTTCCCTGTGGGTGGGGCTCAGCCATCTGTGTTAACCACCACAAGCAGGTTGAAAACTCATGAAACTCTACCGATCATTCCACACCATCGATCTGCCTGCTGCTAGATGTCCCAAGCTTCTCCCTCCGTGTGCCCACAGCACAGACCCTTGGGCAGGACTCTGTCCACAATCGGCCATCATCAGAGAGCTAGTCAGCAAGTACCCTCCTAAACCGCCACCATCTTGCCTCTCCAGTTCAGTTTTAATCAACTGAATCAGTATTGGTCTTAAATCTATGTTTGGATGCCTTATAGAGAAGTTCACCACAGAAGAAGCTGGAAGGCAAACGAACCCAGAGGAGAAAGGAGATGACATCATTGAGTGTACCGACATTTGAGGTGAAAGCTGAGAACCCAAGGATCACTAGCAGCCAGCCACAGAATTCCACACTTTTCAAGGACAAAGTGTTGCCTTGCTTATGCATTGATTTTGTTCTTTTCCTAACTTAAAACCAGGAACCAATAAGTTCCCATTGTTTAAGCCACCCTGTTGTATGGTATTTTTCAGCAGTTGAGAAACTATACACCTTGTATGCAGCTATTGATCTGGAAAATGCTGATTTTTTTTGATACATTTAAAGATCACCAGAAACAGTTTGTTTTTCCCTTGCATATCCAGAAATACAACTTCACTGTTCTACCTCAGGGGCACATCGAAACTCCAGACCTATGGTCATAATCTAGTCCAAGGAAATTTGATTGACACTCCCTGCCACAAAACATCGCACTGGTGCATTCTATTGATGGTGTTATGCTATTTGGACTTGGAGAATCAGAGTTAACAAATACTCTGGACTGACTGGCAAGGCATTTTCATGTCAATGGGTGCAGAAAAAATCAACAAATATTTATGGACTTTCCTCCTCAATGAAATATATTGGTGTCCAGATGTATGGCACATTTTGAGTTATCCCTTCTATGGTGAAGAATATGCTGAAATATGTGGCTCTTCCTACAACCAAAAAAAAAAAAAAAAAAAAACAGGAACAAATTCTTGTTTGGCTTCTTTGGATTTTGGAGGCAAAATATTCCTCATTTGTGTGGACCCATTTACAGAGTGACATGAAAGGCTGCTTGTTTTGAGTGATGACTTGGACAAAAGGAGGGTCTGTAACATTTCAGAATGCCATGCAAGCTGCTTTGCCACTTGGGTCATATGATCTAATGGTGCTGCAAGTTTCAATGGCAAATAGAGAGGCTACTTGCTGTCTTTGGTATAACCTTATGGTAGCATCATAATATGCATGCCAAGGAAGGAGGAAATCCCTGTTATCCTCTGTAGATAACTACTCTCCTTTTGTGAAACACCTTTTGTCCTGCTATGGAGTCTTAGTAGAGGCTGAAAACTACTTAACCATGGGCCACAAATTTACCAGGAGACCCTATAGAGCTGGATATATTCTGATCCATTAAAGTTGGGTGTGCACAGCAGCACTCCTTCACAAAATGGATCTGGTGTATATGATAGGTGTTTCATGCTGGCCCTGATGGTGCAAGTAACTTGCAGGAGGCAGTGACCCATGTGCCCTTAGTCCCTACTCCTGCCTCATTGCCTTCTATTTCCCATTCAACAATGATGGCCTCATGGGGAGATCTCAATGACCTACTGACTGAAAAGGAAATTTTCAGGCTTGTATTGAGATTCTTCTGCATGATATATTTTTATATCACCTGTAAGTGGACAACTGCAGCACTACAGATACATTCTAGACAATCTCTGAATGTGTGATAAAGGGAAATCCTCGCAGTGGGCAGAACTTTGAGCAGTGCACCTGGTTTTTCATTTTGCTTGAAGGAGAAATGACCAGTCATGTAGCATTTGTAAACTTGTTCCTGGATTGTGGCTAGTGATTTAGATTGATGATCAGGGATTTAGAGGGAACATCATTGAAACACTGGTGACAAAGAGGTTTAGGGAAGAAGTATGTGGATAGACCTTTCTTAACAGATATAAAACAAGAAGGTTTTTGTGTCCCATATGAATGCTCACCAGAGTGTGACCTTAGCAAAGGAGGATTTTCATAATATGTGGACAGGATGCCTTGTTCTGTCATTATCCAATAGGCTCATGAGCAAAGTAGTCATGGTCAAAGTGATGGAGGTTGTACATGGACTCAGCAGCATGGACTTCCACTCACCAAGGCTGACCTGCCTAAAGCAAAAGCTTAGTGCCCAATCTGCCAGCAACAGAGAACAGTCAGTCCTTGATATGACACCATAGACAGAGGTGATCCGCCTGTTACCTGGTGGGAAGTTGTATACATTGGACTGCTTTCATAATGGAAGGGGCAATGTTTTTTATTTATTAGAGGAATAGGTCTGTACTCTGGATCTCAACTTATCTTCCTTACATGCAATGCTTCTGTGAAACTACCATCTTTGGGCTTACAGAAATCCTTATGCACCATCATGATTTCCCACCCAGCATTGCTTCTGATCAATGAACCCACTATACAGAAAATGAAATGTGGGAATGGGTACATGCTCAAGGAATTCACTGGTCTTATCATGTTCCCCATCATCCTGAAATAGCTGAATTGATAGAATGGTGGGATGACCTTTGGAAGACTTAATTATTATACTAATAATATGTGGGTGGTAATACCTTGCAGTGCCACGCAATGTTCTCCAGGAGGCTATAAATCAGTGTCGACTCTATGTTGCTGTTTCTCCCATCAGCATGATTCACAAGTCTAGGAAATAATGTATGGAAATGGCAGTTTCACCATTCATTATTACGACTATTGATTCATTAGAAAACTTTCATTTCCTGTGTCTTTGACCTTATGCTCTGCTGATCTAGAGGTGGTCTTCCCAAAAGGAAGAGTGTTCCCATCAGATGACACAGCATGTTACCTTTGAATTGGAGGATAAGATTGCCACTGGACCACTTTGGGCTCCACATGCCTCTGAATCAACAGCCAAAGAAGGGAATTACTGTATTGGCTGAAGTGAATGAACCTGAATATAGGTTATCTCTTACTACTACCATGCCCTGTGGTTAAAGGAAATGGAATACTGCAACAGTACACCACAGGCAGCCAGCTAAAGCCCAGCTCTGTCAGGATTGAAAACTTGGATCAGTAAACCAGTCATAACCAGCTGAGATGCTTTCTGAGGGTACAGTGAATATGGAATGGGTAGAAGAAGGGGATGACTATATATATGAGCTAGGACAAACAGCCAGTTGCAGAAGAAGAGTTATTATTTCCTTGTTTTGTTGTGGGTATATTTGTATATATACATAAAATAAATATTTTTGTTTTTCCTCTCCCTTATCTGTATATAATATTAAGTAAATTGTTTTAATTTTATGTTATTGTATTTAAGTTATAATATATAAATGATAATCATTAATATTGCATAAGTTCTTACATCCTCTTCTGGGGACAGTGTTAATACACTTTGGTAGTATGCAGGACAGTTGAATTGTGTTTGGTGAAAATATGTCTATGTTATTGACTTTATTTAGAAATTAAGTATCATTTAAGGTGTATATGGGGGTTAAGTTTATTAGATTTGGATAGTGATTTTTAATTTCATGTGTCAACTTCGTTAGGTTATGGTGTCCAGTTTGGTCAACAAGCATTGGCTTGATTGTCACTGTGGGGGTGTTTCATAGGTGGAATTAAATAATTAGTCAATTGATTCCATCTATGGCTGATTGCATTTACAAACAACAATTGCTGCTCCATTAGAGAATGCGGCAGAGCTGCTCAGGATAGGAATTTGATATTCTTTCAGTTATTGTGACAATCCCCCATGAATATTTGACCACTTTAATATGACGTACATGTATGCCCATGTGACCTCAATCACTGACACCGCACATCAGTGATCCACCCCTGCCACATCTGTAACCCTTCTGTGATCCAAAACTTCTATAAAAATGAAGCCAATAAAATAGCTAAATACAATTAATAAGAAAATGAAATAATAATCATAGTTTTAAAAATAAGAAATAAAATGCAAAACATTTAAAAAATTAAAAATTAAAAAATTTGGGATAATAAAAATAATGAAAAAATATTAAAAAATTTTGGGGGGTATTTTAGCTGTCATCACTGTAAGTTCTGTTGTCCTGTATGTACAGTGATTTTTCTTCCTTTTATAAACCCAGTGTCTCACTTTTTTCATTTTGTCTACAAAGAAGTTTTAGTTTACAGAAAAGTCACATACAGAATAGAGGGTACTCCCATATACCCAACATCCTCCCACTATTCTCCCTTTCCCTAATAAAAACATTTTATATGTGGATAGAACATATGTTACAACTGATGTACAAAAATTGAAACACAGCTACTGATCTTGGGAAATGGTTTACATTATGGTTCACATTTTGGAACTTGCACTCTTATAAATTTTGTTGAAATTTAACATGGCCTGAATCCATCTTTGCAAGATCATGTAGAACACTTCCATTGCCCCACAAATGCCCCCTGTTCCATCTATTCTATTCCTCCCTCCTACCCACTTGGGGCCCACAGCAACCACCAGGCTTCGCTTCTTGAAAGATAATATTCATAGTTACTTGCAACAAAAATGAGGGCTTGACACAATGATCTGTCCTCACCTATTAGGTATTGCCCATGTTCTCAAGAGACTTCCACCTCTCTATTTGAGAACATAGTGGTCCTTCCCAGGATGGGAGTCCACCAAATTCCCACTCATTATCTGGGTCTCCACCCACTGATACAACACACTATGGTAAGTTTAACATTCATGCACTCCCTAGAAGCTTGCCCTAGGTGCAACCTGTCCCAACTGTCATCCACACCCAACACCCCAAACCAGTAACCCTCCCTTGTCATACTGCCAAAAGAGCATTCCCAGCATTGTAGTTTCAACCATGTACTTACCAATCCCCAGTGTTCACCTGCTCCCTACCCCAACATTCCTCCCACTTCCATGAACAGTCCAATCCACACTCACCAACCTGTCCCCAACAAACCTGATCCACCCAACACAATAGTATAACTGCACCCCTGTCATGCCCCTTCATTGCGAACTACACACTTCCACATTATGATAGATTTTGCCCATATGGACATTGGCTCACAGCCTTCTTCTCCCTTTCTATTTTACTCTAAATCTATCTCCCAGACTCTATCTCTGTGAGTATGCTCAATTTCCTTAATTCATTTCAGGTAGGTCATGTAAAATTTGTCTTTCAGTCCCTGGTTTGCTTTAGTCAGCATAAAGTCACCAAGATTCAGCCATGTTTTTCCATGTGTTAACACTGTATTCCTTCTTACAACTGAGTAATATAACATTGTATGTATATACCACAATTTTTTTTTATTGTGGGTAAAAATAAAAATTTTCACAATAAATACCAATATTTGTAAAATGATCTATAGATATATGTGTGTATATGTGCATTTGCTTACATAAATGTTATTTTTTCATATATATTTTAAAAGATGCTTAGATTACATAAATGTTACACAAAAATTACAGGGATTCCCATCATCTCCACTTCCCATACCTCCCATAACATCTCACATAAACATCTTTCATTAGTGTGGCACATCACCTGCAATGAATATACACATCCTGGGGCTTTGCCACAAAGCATACAGCACAGTTCACATCGTAGACCACATTTTCTCCCACACAGTTCTGCATGGTATACGCTGATGTAAAATGGCCTATATCCATCACCACAATGTCACTCAGGACAACCCCCAAGTCCGGAAAAAGCCCCTGTATTTCAACTGCCCTTCCCCTCCCTGCCCCAAAAGCGTCTAGTGCCCATTGGCGCAACCTCACTGGTATAATTTCTTACATTGCTTGAATCACAATATGTCTACAACAAAATACCATTATGTCCACTCTAGTCCATAGCTCTTCCCCCAATCCTGAGGGGACTGGAATGGTGATGTCCACTCTACCTCCAAGTGAGAGTGGGCTTATATCACATGGATACGGTGGATGGGATTATCCTGCCTGCAGCTGCAGGCTCTCTCCATTCCCAGGGATGGCCATTGTCCATCATCATCTCCTCACCAGGTGACTTGGGTGAGTCCATTGAGTAGTAGAGTAGGAGTTACAGCTCCACTGAGATTCCAGGCACAGCTGGCACATAGGCAGGCCAGAGGTTCCAGACTCTGGAAGTACACCAGAAACTCCAGCCTCACATATAGGTTTGATTAGAAGGGACTGATAGACTATTTGCAGGGAGGACTTATTTAAGTCCAACTCTGTCACTCTCTGGAGCACATATTCCAAAGTAGAGCCCACTGATAAGGCATCAATCTCTGGGGCCACCCCCGCCCCCATATAGGACCTGGGTGTCTCCAGAGCCCTCAGGAGCCCTTCTGTGTGGGGTGATATCCACTTTGGTGTTCTATGACATCCTACTGAGGTGTCTGTAAGCGTTACCTCTCTGATGACATCCCATCTCTCTTTCAAGTCTCTTAGCCACATGAACTCATTTGGCTTTACCTTTTTTCCCTTTTATTCAAGGTTTTTTTCCAGTCGTGTTTCCAGTTGGCACTTGGTATTAATCCCTCATTGCCAGGCAGGCTCATCCCCGTGAGTCATGTCCCACATTGGGGGGAAGGTAGTGCATTCATATGCTGAGTTTGGCCTGGAAAGAGGCCACATTTGAGCAACAAGGAGGCTCTCAGTTGGCAACCCTTAGGCACCCCATTACAGTAGGCAAAGTTTCAATTACAAGAGCAAAGACTCATAAGGCTAGTCATCAATAACAATAATCCAACTTGGGCCATCCTCTTTTGCCAGACACTGCCCTGCACTCAGGGAACTGTTGCTGCTCCCTTGGAGAATGTGGCAGAGCTCTCCAGGCTGGGAATTCATATTCCCTCATTTATTGAGTGATTGTCTACCCACAGTGACCATGCCCCATCCCTTGATCCTTTGAACAAATTTATATACTTTTCATGTGTATTCAGATGAATTTACTCCCATGAATCCCCCATCCCAGACACCCCCCCACCAATGATCCTCTGCATCCCCCATTGTAACCCTTCTGTCATCTAAACCTTCCTTGAAGATGAGGCCCATACAATAACCAAATACAAGTAATAGGAAAATGAAATGACAATGATAAGCTTAAATGCAAGAGATAAAATACAAGGAAACTGAGAAAAAAAAACTAAAAATAAAATATAATTAATGGATTGGGATATTCAAAAAAAGAAACTGGGAAAAAACAAAAAAAAATTTTTAATTATTTTTTATTTTTATTTTTTCTCCTTTTATCACTGCATTATCAGACGTCCAGTGTGTTCCATGATATCTTCCCCCTCTCATTCCCCAGTGTCTCCCAAATTTGTATTTAGTTTCCAAAGAAAACTTAGGTCACAGCAAATTCACACACTGAATACTAGAGATTCCCATATACCCAACCTCCCTCCCCCTTCCCGACTCCATATTAAAACTTTTTTTGTGTGTGTGTGGATGGTATCATTGTTATAACTGTTATACAAATAGTGAAACCTAGCTACTAAACATTGTCAATGGTTTACAGTATAGTTTGCAATTTAGATGGTACAGTTTAATAATTATTGATTATATTTACCATGTCCTGTGTCCATTGCTGTAAAATAATGGAAAACATTTCCCATGACCACTAAATACCTTTTCTGTTCCTTCCTACTCACCCCCCTGGGGCATATGACACTCCCCTGTCTTGACTCATTGTATGACAAGATTCATAATTACATGCCCTGTGTATTCTAATCTGCCCTTCCTAATCTACCCACCTATTAACCCTGCACCACCAAACCCAGTAATATCACTATCCACCTGTCCTATCTTTCAATATGCAACTATACTCTATCACTTTACCATAGATTATGTCCATATGGGTGATAGCTCACAACCTACTCTTCTTTCTCTCTCCCTTGTTAACCTATCTTTCAAACAGTGGTTCTCAGAGACTGCTCACTTTCCTCAATTCAAATCACTGAAGTCATATACTGTTCATCCTTCAATGCCTGGCTTGCTTCACTCAATATAAGGTCTTCAAGATTCATCCATGTTATTCCATGTGTTAGCACTTTATTTCTTTTTACAGCTGAGTAATAATCCATTGTATGTACGTACCACTTTTTGCTTATCCTTTCATCTGTTGATGGGCACTGTGGTTGATTCCAACTTTTGGCAATGGTGAACAATGCCGCTATGATCTTTGGTGTGCATATATCTGTTCGTGTTTTGCTTTTAATTTTTCTTTGTATATACCCAGCAGTAGAATCCCTGGACCATATGGAAGATCTATTGTTGGGTTTCTGAGGAATCACCAAACTGTCCTCCACAGTGGCTGGACCATTCCACAATCCCAAGTTTCAGCCCTGTTGTTCTATGTGTCAACTCTGTATTCCTTCTTACAACTGAGGAATATAACATTGTATGTATATACCACAATTTTTTTATCCATTTATTTGTTGAAGGACATTTGGTTGATTCCAACTTTGACAAAAGTGAATAATGCTACTATGAATATTGATGTGCATATATCTGTTTGAGTCCCTGCTATCAATTCTTCTGAGTATATATCCAGCAGTGGAATTGCTGGGTAATATGGCAGTTCTATAGTTGGTTTTCCAAGCAACTGCCAAAATGTCCTCCACAATGGCTGCACCATTCTACATTCCCATCAGCAGTGGATGAGTGTTCCCATTTCTCCACATCTTTTCCAACACTTGTAGTCCTCTGATTTTTTAAAAGCCACCAGTCTAGTAGTGTTACAGTCTTACAGTCTAACAGTTATGTAAGATAATATCTCATTGTAGTCTTGATTTGCATTTCCCTAATAGCTAGTGATTTTGAGCATCTGAATGTGCTTTTCAGCCATTTGTATTTCTTCTTTAGACCAGTGTCTATTCAAATCACTTGCCCTTTTTTTGAATAGGTTTTTTTTCTTTTTATTTTTGAGGTAAATGTTTTCTTTATATATGCTAGATATTAGGCTCGTAACAGAAATATCATTACCAAATATTTTCTCTGATTGAGTAGACTGCCTTTTCTGTTTCTGGACAAATTCCTTTAAGATGCAAAATTTTTTAATTTTGAGGAGGGCCTGTTTATCTATTTTTCCTTTCATTACTCATGCTTTGGATGTAAAGTTCATGAAACCATTTCCTAATACAAGATCATGTAGATGGTTCCCTACATTGTGTTGTGTAGTTTTCTGTATAAGTCATTTACATCTTACTTAAATTTATTCCTAGGTATTTAATTCTTTTAGTTGTTTTTGTAAATGGGATTTTTTTCTTTTTTTTATAATTTTATTTATTTATTTTTAATGATACTTAGATTATACAAATATCACATAAAAATATAGGGGATTCCCATATGTCCTACTCCGCACACCTCCAACATTTTCCCACATTAACAACATCCTTCATTAGTGAAATACATCCATTGTAATTGAGGAACACTTTTTGGAGCATTGCCTCTAAGTGTGGATGAAGGTTTGCATTGAAGTTTACACTCTGTCCCACCCAATTCTGTAGCTTATGGTAAGATTTATAGTGGCCTGTATCTGTCATTGCAATGTCATTCCGAACAAGTTTCCAAGTCCCATAAATGCCCTATATTTAGCCTGTTTTTCCCTTTCCCTGCTCTCAGAACCTCCAGTGGCCACTTTCTCCACATTAATGATAAAATTTCTTCCATTGCTAGAATCACAATAAGTCTATAGTAGAATAACAGTAAGTCTACTTTAGTCCATTGTCTTTCCCCCAATCCTGAGGATCCTGGAATGGCAATGTCCACTCCACATCTAATTGAGAGGGGGCTGTGATAGGGCCAGTGGATGACACTCTCTTGCTTGTAGTTGTAGACTCTCTAGGTTTCTTGGTATGGTAGTTGTAGATTATCACCTCCATGTTAGTTGTCCTCTGTGAGGCCAATGAACTAGAGATTAGGTGTTGCAACTCTATTGAGATTAAGGGCCCAGCTGGCACATGGAGAGCCCAAAGATTTAAGTCTCTTGGATGTACTTCTAACAACACTGGCACTAATTATAGGTTCAAATAGAAGGACAGAAGAGCCATGTGTAGGGAAATCACACCTGAGTCTAACTCTCTCTGTGGGGAGCATAAATTCCAAAGTAGGTCCCACTGGCAATGCACCAAATACCTGAGCTATGTGTCCTGACTATATTGTCTGGATGTCTCCAGATCCTTCAGGAGCCCTGCTATTTGAGGTAATATCTACTTTGGGTATCAAAGATATCCTGGTGAGACATGAATAAACGTTCATGATGGACGTGCAATTCAAGGGGTGACAGATGGTCATGAAATGGTCATAGGCCATCATGGCCAGGAGGAAGCCAATCAAACCTGTAAAGAGTATGAAAAAGTATATCTGGGTGATACAACCTTCATAAGTTATGAATCTGATCTGTGTCTGTGTGTTCACCAGCATCTTTGGCATTGTGATGGTGGTTAAATAGATGTCTCTAAAGGACATTGGAGAATTACATGGGTGTGTGGATGTGAGTGTCAGTGATGGTGGCCAGGATGATGAGCAGGTTCACAGAGATGGTGAGCAGGTACATGGATAAGAACACCCCAGAGAGGAAGGGCTGCAATTCAGGTTCCTCTGAATATCCCCAAAGGAGTAATTCTGAAATTCCTGTGTTATTTCCTGGTTTCATGTACTTGATGTGACTAACGTGAAGGAGTAAAATAACATGACTAATTTTCAAACCAACAACCATTACTAATCTATTTATACTTTATATTTTGGAGACAGTAAATTAGTTTCTGGGTTTATTTATCAAATCTAATTAGATAGTACCATCGTTGATTACAAATTTCTCCCAAACTTTCAAAATATTCCCCAATCTGTCATGCATTGTCGGATTTTTATGGCAATTCATCCATTCATTTGTGGAATTAATATTCAGTCCAGATCTTCTGGACATTGACTAGGCAATGGAAATAATGAGCTGAAAACTAAAGTGAACCTCAATCTGATGATGGAGAAAGAAAATATTCAAAAAACATTATACCCATGTAACATGTCACATAGTGTATATTGCTGAAATGAAATAAAAGCAGGCAAACTTAAGAGCTTCAGTAGGGGTGCTCAATGATCAGGCAAGACTGGCAAATTAGAAAATATTTGCAGAGTAACCTCAACACAGAAGTTAGGAGTCACAAGTATATCAACAGAGGGAATGTCCGGGGTAAGGTTCCGAAGGAAAGAACTTCATTTCATGTTCAAGGTCAGCAAGGAAGGCAGAGTGACAGAGGGTGAGTAAAAGGAAGGGGGATGAGAGATGATTTCAGACAAGTTTAAGAAAAAGGTGGCCTCCCAATGATGGAACTTCAAGATACAGGGAGTCCCTTAAATACATGTTATACTTCTTTCACCTTATTAATCTGGTTGCAAAGATGTATTAGGGTTCTCCAGAGTAATGAAACTAGCAAGAGATAGATGATGATAATGATTATAGATAGATAGATAGATAGATAGATAGATAGATAGATAGATAGACAGATAGAGATAGAGATAGAGATTGATAGAACATATATACATGCATATACATATATATGTAAATATTAACAGATCCATAACAGGATTAGGCTCATAGGAGTATTGGGTTTGGTGAGTCCCAATTCTGTAGGGCAGTCAAGTCATAAACTCAATGAAGGTATAGTTGAATCCCTCCACAGAAGCTGCATATTGGAAATTCCAATGAATGTGATGATAAAAATCCCCAGGAGAAGATGAATGCCTTAAATAGAGATAGAAATTCTTCTTTCTTACTAATGAAATCCTGTGTTTCCTTTAAGTCTCCACAGATTGAATGAGGAGACTCATTTCATTGCTGAAGTCAATCTCCATTGTTGGTTGCAGATACTATCAGCCATAGATGGAAGCAACTGAATTAATTATTTAAATCCATCTAAGAAACACCCTCACAGTAACAATCAAGACAATGCTTTCTCTTTTTTTAAAATTTTTAAAAAAGATACTTAGATTACATAAATGTTACACAAAAAATATAGGGATTCCCATATGCTCCACCTCCCTCACCTCCCACAGCCTTTCACGTAAGCATCCTTCATTAGTGTGGCACATTAGTTGAAATTGATAAAAGTGTTCTGAGGCTTTGCCATTAAGCATGGACCATAGTTCACATTGTAGATCACACTCTCTCCCACACAGTTCTACATGTTATATGATGATATACATTAACCTATATCTGTCATTGCAATGTCACTTAGGACAATTCTCAAGTCCTGAAAAAACCCCTGTATTACAACTGCTTTTCCCTTTCCCTGCTCCCAGAGCCTCCAGTTGTCACTGGCTCCACATCAATGTTGTAATTTCTTCCATTGCTTGAATCACAATATGTCTATAATAGAAAACCTGTAAGTCCACTCTAGTCCATAGCTATCCTCCCCATCCTGAGGAGTCTGGGATGGTGATGTCCACTCCACTGCCAATTGAGAGGGAGCTCATATCCCATGGGGAAGATTGATGGAATTATCCTGCCTGCAGCTGCAGACTCTCTCCATTCCCAGGGACAGTTGTTGTCCATTATAATCTCCCTACCAGTTATCCTGGATGAGTCCAATGAGCCATAGAGTAGGAGTTGCTGCTCCACTGAGGTTCTGGGCCCAGCTGGCACATGGACAGCCCAGAGACTCAAGTCTCTGGATGTACACCTACAAACTCCAGCACCAAGTATAGGTTTGAGTAGAAGACAATGCTTTCTTGACCAAACAATTGGACACCACAACCTGGCAAAGTAGATAACATAAAATTAACTATCACAATCCACATGTAATAAACTTACAACCCACACATATCTCCTTAAATGATACTTAATTTCTAAATAAAGTTAATAACATATAGAGATAATTCCACCTAACATAATTCAACTATCCTGCATACTACCAGAAAAGCACTAATACTGTCCCAAGAAGAAGATGCAAGAACTTAGATAATATTATTATCCTTTATCTTTTATAACAAATACAATAACTTAAAATTAATACAATTTATTTAATATAATATGAAGATAAGAGAGAAGGAAAACAAAGATATTTGCTTTATGTGTATATACAGACATAAAATAAATAAGGAAGAAATAACTCTTCACTTCTGTAACTGGTGATGTATTCCTAGTTCATATTTAAAACTATCTTCTTCTTCTATCCATTCCATATTAAACGTACCCTCAGTAAGCATCTCAGCTGCTCATGGCTATCTGCCTGGTTTACTGATTCAATTCTTCAATCCTGATAGAGCTGGGTTTTAGCACTCTGCCTGGGTTTTGCTGTTGCAGTATTCCATTGACTTTAACCATAGGGCATGGTAGTATTATGAGATGCCCTATAATCAGGATCATTCTCTGCTTATATTCTCTTTACCAGTTTATTCAAAAGCACAAGGAACCCAAAGTATCCTACTGACAATCTTCTCCTCCATTTCAATTGAAACATTGTTTGTCTCCTGGTGGGAGCACTCATCTCTTTGGAAAGTAGACCTCTAGACCAGCAGAACATAAAGTTGAAGATACAGGAAACAAAAATTTTCTAACAATCAATAGGGGTAATTTAATGAATGGTGCCACTTCCATTTCCCTACCTTATTTCCTGGAGCAGTGAATCCTTTTTATGGGAGAAACAGCACCATTGAGTGGATACTGATTTAGAGGCTCCTGGAGAATGCTGCCTAGTACTGCAAGGTATTACCACCCACCTAATAGAATAATTATGTCTTCTAAGTGCCATTCCAGCATTTTATCAATCCAACTGCTTCAGGATAATGGGGAACATGGTAATACTGGTGAATTCCATTAGCATGTGTCCATCCCCGCATTTCATTTGCTGTTAACTGGGTTCCTTGATCAGAAGCAATGCTGGCTAGCATATCACGATGGTACAGAAGGCATTCTGGAAGCCCACAGATGATAGTTTCATGGAAGCACTGAATACAAGAAACATAAATCTATATCCAGAGTACAAATCTAATCCTGTAAGAGTAAACTCTGCCCCTTCCATTAGGAAAACAATGCAATTTGTCAACATATATCATGATGATCACCTCTGGTATGGTGCCATATCAAGGACTGGGTATTGATCTCTGCTGCTGGCAGATTGGGCACTAAGGTATGGCTTTAGCTAGGTCAGCCTTGGTGAGTAGACGTTCATATTGCTGAGCCCATACATAAACCCCATCCCTCCCAACATGGCCACTTTGTTCATAAGCCCATTGGGAAATGAAAGAACAAGTCATCCTGTCCACAGATTATTAAAATCCTCCTCTGCTAAAGTCACCCTCTGGTGAGCATTCATATGGGACCCAAAAATCTTCCTGTTTTTTTCCCATTCAGAAAGGTCTATCCATATAATTCTTCCCCAAACATCTTGTCACCACTTTTCCAGGCATGTTCCTTCCAAATCCCTGATTATCCAGCCAAATCACTGGCCTCAGCCCAGAAATTGGTATATAAATATACATGACTGGCCATTTCTCCTTCCTAGCAAGATGAATAATGGCGGGCTAGATGTGTTGCCCACTAGGAGGATTTCCTTTCAACAGTTCCCTTCAGGGATGGTCTCGAAAGGATCTGTAGTTCTGCAGCTGTCCAATTATGGGTGGTACCTGTAAAATATGCAGAATCATCTCAAAACAAGATTCAAATTTTCCTTTCTCAGTCAACTGGTTGTAGGAAGTTCTCCTTGAGGACATCACATGCTGGGGAAACAGAAGACAATGATGCAGTAGTGGGGGACATGGGCATTTGTGTCACTTCCTTCTTCAACCTACTTGTGCCTTCAGGTCAAGCATGAGCCAGACCTCATATACACCAGTTCCATTTTTGTAATGGAGTGTTGCTATGTTCACCCTACTTTATGGGATCAGAAAATATCCAACTCGATAGGGTCCCCTGGTAACTTGGTGGCCCATGGTAATCATGTGTTCAGCCTCTACTAAGACCCAGTAGAAGGGTAAAAGTTGCTTCTCAAATGGAAAGTAATTATCTATAGAGGATAAGAGGGATTTACTCCAAATTCCTTGGGGACAGTATTGTGATTCTACCATAGTGTTATGTCAAAGACTCCAAATGTCTTCTCTATTTGCGCCTGAAATTTCCAGTACCATTGAATCATATGACCAAAGTGGCAGAGCAGCTTGCACAGCATCCTGAAATATTACAGATCCTCCTCTTGTCCAAGTCATCACTCAAAACTAACAATTTTTCAGGTTACTCAGTAAATGGGCTGATACACGAAACACAAATAAGGCATATGTTTCCTCCAAAATCCAGAGAAGCCAAATAGGAGTTTTGCCTCTGTTTTGATTATAAGAAGAGCCAACTGCTACACCTTATCCTTCACCTGAGAAAGGATATCTCAACCTGCCTCATATTACTGGACACCAAAAAATTTCATTGCAGTCGAAGGTCCATGAATTTTTTATTGATTTTTCTGCTACCCTCTTACATGCAAATGTCTCATCAGTATGTCCAGAGTAGTTGCTAGCTCTCACTCACCAAGTCCAATCAACATAATGTCATTAAAAGAATGAACCAGTTCAATGTTTTCTATAAGGGAAAGACAGTCAAATTCCCTTGGACTAGATTATTATGTAGATTAGATTATGATATGCCCTGGAGGTAGGACAGTGAAAGGGCATTTCTTTTTGTCCTTTCCAGATTAAAGCAAACTGTTTCTGAAGATCTTTACAAACAAGTATCAAAAAACAGCTTTTGCCAGATCAATAGCGGAATACCAGGTGTGTTAATTTCCCAACTTCTAAAACAACATCATACAATGGGTTGGCTTAAACAACTGGGAATCCATTGGTTCACACTTTTTAATCTAGGAGAAGTCCAAAATCAAGGAGGCAGCAAGGCATCACTTTGTCCTTGAAGACTGGAATTATTAGGCTGGCTCGCAGCAATCCTTGGTTACACAGCTTTTCCCTCAAATGTCAGTACACATGATGCTGTCTTTTCCTTTCTCTTCTGTTTTCTTTTTCCTTCCTGCTTTTTCCTGTGGTATTCTTTCTGTGGTCTTCTCTATAAGGCCTCCAGTAATAGAATTAAGACTCATTCTGATTCAGTTGGCTGCATATTTTCTAAAATGATATGCTCCATTGGTCTTATTTACAATAGGTTCATACACACACAAGAATAGTTAAGAACTTGTTTTTCTGGGGTACATAATTCAACCTGCCACACTTGGTACCAGAGATGTGTTAATTTCCTCAAGAAATGATACCACATATGGAAAAGCAGCTGCAATTGGAGCGAGCAACTGATTAAATTATGATAATCCATTGTCATCCTCCAACTTCCATCTGTTTTCTGCACAGTCCAAATAGGAGACTTGAAGGGGATGTGGTGGGCATCACCACCCCTGCATCTTTAAAGTCCTTGATGATGGTACTAATCACTGCAATCCCTTCAGTAATCCACTATTGCTTTTGTTTCAATATTTTGCTTGTTAGAGGCAGTTCTAGTGGCTTCCACTTGGCCTTTCTTAGCATAATAGCCCTCACTGCACAGGTCAGGGAACGAATATGGGCTTTCTGTCAGTTGCTGAATATATGTGTTTCAATTATACATGCCGGAACAAGAAAAGTAACAAAGAATGGAATTAGTAACACACTGGAATAAGTGTAGAGACAAACCTGAGCTAAAACTCCACTGACTACCTGACATCAATTAGCCCTGCATTTACTGGGGGAACACAGTGATGTGTTTGGTCTCATGGAATTCATGTCAGTTCAGAGCCAGCATCTAGCAATCACCAAATATCCAAACATTACTGTATACTCAACATAACATTCACCTTGGTAAAAGGCTAATGGTCTATATGGGAATTGCAAAAGATTAACAGTATAAATTTTTGGCAATATAGCAGGCTTCTTTCCCACATCTCCTTGTCTTCACTTATTTCAAGGAATTCTGAGACTATAAACTGTCCCAAGTTTTGGAATTGATTGAGGAGCATGATTTTGTGAATATGTGTGATTCAAGTTAAGCTTTTTTTTCACTTAATATAGAACTTTTCTTCTTATAGATATGAAGTCAAAATCTAGTAGAATGCCCTTCAATTTCACTTCTAGGTCCTCCAAGACAAAATAGTGAAAGAAATAGTGAATGCAATAATAATCAGACAGACCATTCTGATTAAAGCTTTTACTTCGTTGTCCATTAGGGTAGCCACATCTTCCTTGTCTTTGGCAATTAAGTGCTTCCACTTAGCTTTTGTTCACTCAGAATCTGATCTTCTGTGTTGTTTTTA
>JAQZBX010050053.1:0-19762 GCA_029593785.1 Cabassous unicinctus | reverse complement strand
TTTTTTTTTTTTTTGAGTTGGGGAGCCACTGGGGGACTTTGAACTGAGGAATGACATGATTGTATGTATGATATAAAAGATCACTGGCTACTGTGAGAATAAACAAGAGAAGGGACTTGGTCAAGGTGGGAAGGAGCGAATTAAATAGATTATTGTAATAATCCAGACGATGTTGGCTTGGATCAGTTGGTGGAATGGAAAGTGGTAAAAGAAAGGGGGGGGGTGCATTTTGTGTCTATTTGGAAAGAGTGAAGGAGATAGGATTTACTGAAGGGTAGAATGTAAGCGTGAGTGTGAAAGCAGAGTCAAAGACCATTCCAAGGTTTGGGGCCTGATAACTGGAAGGATGGGGTTGTCATTTACTGAGATGGGAAGGCTGGGAGGAACAGGCTTTGGGCACTTTAAATTTGAGACACCTCTGTGGCTTCCAAATGAAGCTGTAGAGTAGACAGTTATGGGTGGAGTATGAGCCCAGGGGAGGGGGTCTAAAGGTAAAATTTTGGGAGTTTTACTATATAGATAAAAACCATGAAATAGGAGCAGATCCACAAGAGCAAGGAGACCAGATAGCATGCCAGAAAGAGTGTGAGGACAATTAAGTTGCAGTTGTATAAGTGCAGAGAGAAGTGAGACTGTGGACTAGAAGAGGTGAGGCAACCTTCATGGGAAGTGTGGGCATTTTGGTTAAAGGCACCAGAAGGACACACACCAAGTCCCTTAGCAGGAAGGAAGGAAGGAAGGAAGGGCCAACACATCAATGTCACGCAGAATTTTCTTCTACAGGGAAGTGGTAGGACTTCCAGCCTCTGCTGAGTTTATTTCCTGGGACCATGATATGCTTATGGTACAAGAGACTTGGGTCCCATTAGTCTTTAACATTTATGACACTTCACTAACAGCTTCCTCCTTACCCTTGCAGCTGGTGCTGCCTTATATTTTGCAGTAACTTGAAACTGACATGGGGAATTTTAAATACATATGTTATCAAAACAGATGTTTCACAGACTTTATAGACTATCAGGAGGTCATCTCATCTTTCAGAAAGCAGCCTGGAATTTAAATTTAGTTCCTCTCGTAATTTTATGTTCTTTAAAGCAACTATGTGGAAAATTTTAAATTTACTAGCAACTTTCTATTGTTCTTGAATTTTAAAGAGATGGCAATTTCAGTAAAACTATATATATATACATATATATAAATATAAAACTGGAGGCATATTATCAAATAACTTTACTTGCCTGGTGATAAAAAAAAATTTAAGGCATGTAAGTATTTTAACACCTTTCCTGGAACTTTAAAGTCATATGTTAAAAAAGAAAAAAAAATACATTGCATTGTTTTTGATGCAAAGTGATAATTAATGCAAAAATGACCTTATAAAAATATAAAGGATGCCAATTTCAAATGGTTAGAAAACTTTAGATCCTCCTTGCCCCCAGCACTTTTTACTAGAATCTGGTAAGAGAATCAAGTCTTTTTAAAAAAATTTCTCATGGAGTTGCAAAAGCTGAGAACTGTGTCAGAACTCCCCGAGGTAAGAGCCAATTATGTGTTTCTTTGTTCATTTTTAGAAGAATGCCTTTAAAACAATGCAGTGTTAATTGTTTGGTATAACTAGGTGTGATGATTCCAAATCCCCACCCTTCCTTTGGGATTGGGGGAGGCACAGAGTACACCTCTAGCAGGACTCAGTCAGTCTGTCAAGCCAGGTAGGTGTTGAGTGGAGAGGTCCGTCGGAAGCTTGGGCGAACGGGGAAGGACCTGTGGACCTCCACTCTCCAATAGAACTTTCTACACTTACAGAAATGTTATAGATCAGAAATAATATATAATAAAGTGTTATTGTACGCTTGAAAGGTAGCTAATCCAGCTGAGGCACTGAATTTTCCATTTTATTTAATGTGAGAAAGGCGCCTGTGACTGGTGTCTGCCGAAGCTGACGGCTTGTCCAGGGCTTTCTGGCAGAAGCCCAGCTGCCTAGCTGGGGCCTCGCCGCAGCCCTGGTGAGTGCCCACAAACAGTTCTTTCATGCATAGCCACGGCACCGGGGGTCACTTCTAATAACTGTGGATAAAGGTGGGGCTGTGAAATACCTCCCTCCTGTCGTTCATGGAAGTGGGGAGAAGGAATATAGAAAGATGGAATGGAATTAAATGAGATGAGGTCACTGAGTCTAAAAAACCCTATTCTCATAGAGATATGAAAAAGTAGCCGAATTGAATATTTTATATTTATTGAGAAAGAGTAGAGTTTAAAGTTGTGAGAGACCCGTTTTACTAGTGTCTTTAAAAGGAGGAAGTCTGTGAAGGGGACACTTCCATATCCTGAGGAGCATTGCATGTTCCTAAGGAGCCCTCTTAAATTTTTAATTTCATTTTATTTTAAATTTAAGAGTGGGTTATTGAAGGCCTATTATGTGCCAAAAGATATAGGGGGTGTTGTGACATGAGGGTTAGTAAGCAAAGGAATGAGTAGTTATTAGCAAGAGGAATGGGATATTTAAATGACTAAGGTAGCATCACTGTAAGCCGTGGAAGAAGGAAAACAAGGGTTGAGTGTGGAACAAGAGCGGACAGTGTACCCCAGCCTCAGAATTCTCAGTTGGAATGTTGGTGTTCTGCAGTGTGTCACACTCAAGTTAACTTTCTGGATCATGGTGAGTGGAGAAATAAAGTCTCTTGCCTCCTAACAGTGAATTTCTGTATCTGAAATTCTACATGCTAGAATTTCTCGCATGAAGTGTGGCATGCTAGCAGGCTGACCACTGCTCCGATGGGCTGTCCACCTCCCCTATCAGTAGTCCTAATCGAATTTGCCGAGAAATTTGTTGACTGGTATTTCTATGGTCATTTCTGCCACTCTCACTCATAAAACCAAGTGGAGTTTATTTGCCAGGGTCTATGCTTCACTTACCATCTAAATGAAGAGGGAAAAAAAATGTGTACATGGAAGAAGAAAACGACAATAAAAATCGGTGTGAGATAGATCCCAAATGAGTGGTGCGGACAGTAAATGCCATATCCCGTAGTTGTCTTCAAATCCATAAAGGGCTGTCAGGTGGAAAAGGTATTAGGCTAACTCTCTGGGGCTCCAGAAGGCAAAACTGGTGATATATATATTTTTAATTAAATAAATGGTTTTTGATGGCCTGTTTATGCAGAGTAGTCTGGGGAGGGAGAGTGGTTTAGGAGAGAACAGGGTGTGCAGAATGGGGTAGGCAGTGGCTGCAAGTCACAGAGAGATTCATTTCGGTCAATAGAAGGGAGAACTTCAGAAAATAGAATAGATTGCTGTGAAGAAGTTAACACCTTCACTGGAGGCATTCAGAGAGACTCCTTGGAGGCTGGATTGGGAAGAGGGGATCCATGCTGGTAGAGCAGGGTTCAGCAAATGGCGGCCCGTGGGCTGTATTCTGCAGGCCTCCGCTTTTTGTAAATAAAGTTTTATTGGCACACAGCCACGCCCATTGTTTAAGTATTGTCTAGGCCTGCTTTCATGCTATAAGATGAGTAGTTGTGACAGAAACTATATGGCCCACAGAGCCTAAAATATTTACTATCTGGCCCTTTATTCGAGAAGCTTGCTGATCTTCAAAGAAATCTAATTCTCTGATTGTAAGAGATTTAGAGAAGAAACAAAATAGGGGCCTTGTGGGGAATGTGGAGGAGGGTTTCTGCAATAGATGGACTTTCAAGTGGGCCTTGAAGGATGGGTCAAGCCCGAGCTGGTCATGGCAGAGGAAGCCACTCGTTCTACGTGGACCACTTAAGGGAGGGATGTTCAACGGTTGCATTCATTCATTCTAAATCTCTTGATTGTGGCGCCACCATATCATTTGCCAATGTAGAAAGTAATCTAAAACCATTCTCTGCCTGCTGTTGGTAAAATAAGAAAGATTCTGGCATGAGCTGTTGGCATTTTGATAATAACTTTGCTAGTATGGAAATACTCATTAAGTTCAATGTTTATAATTGAGTTTTATGGAGTTATTTTATTTTAAGCATAATGGTCTCACCTAGACATAACTTAGAATTTATTCACATGTTTGGCTTAATTGTAGGATGTAAGAAATGATTGTTCCAAAATGAAAGCTCACTGTATTTGCACGAGCTACAGCTCGCAGTGTTTAGGATAGGATGCCCATTACTATTCATGCCTTTTTAATTGATTAGCCTTTAAGGCTTCTGAAAGCCTTTAAAAGTTGTTTTGTCAACATTAGACCAGCTGCTGTGTAATTATGGTAGCTCTTCTTGCAGTTAAATTCTTTTAATAACGTGTTCAATCTGCCGATGCCAAAGTGTTTTGAACCTGTGATATATACTATAGAGAGCTTTTGTTTTTACTTACAGATGGTCGGTGTTGTTTTCTGGGCAACTCTGTAGAGTTTTCACAGAAATTTTAAAGATGAATTACTTTAAAATGGGAGGTGAATGAATCTGAACATCAGGTTACTCCTCCCCCTGTAAAAATTGTTCATATGTGACTTGAATTTTGAACTTGACTCATAACAATCTAAACAGCGTCATTAAAAAAAAATTCTCCACCTTGAAGCCTGTTTAAGGCTGTTTTCTCTGACTATCCAGCTTTTAAATCAAAACTTTCTGGCACTGGATGGCTGATAGTGAAAGCAGAGAGACTGTGATAAAGATTGCTGTGCAGTGAGGTCCCTGTCTTTGGTGCAGGGGCTAAAAGTTCACTTGGAAAACCAAATGCAAATTTAGTAGCGTATTTTGCTGTTTCTTGAAGGAGTTCATTCCTGAAGTCTGGAGGGGGAAGTGTAATTGGGGATAAGGAATTGTGTCAGAAACACGCAGACAGGACTCCCTCTTGGAGACTACAAAGAGAACATTCTGTGCACCTCTCTTCCCAGTGCTCTCTCCGACCCCCACCTTGTCTTTCAGTGAAGAGGTGGGGCTGGTGGTGCCAGTCGCTGTGGGCGTTGCACCTGGTAGCCCAGGCCATTTCTCTAGCTTCTTCCCTATAGGATTTTAAGAGAGAGTAGACCATTTGAAATAAAGGCACGGAGGATCAACCTCTTGAGGAACAAGAGATTAGACTGGCAATGTTCTGCTGGCTGTCCATGGCCCCACTGCCCAGTTTGTATTAAGGGATATACCTATGTTGTTGGAAAACCAGCAACCACCCATGCTCACCTCTTTCTCCACTTTGTAATGTAAGGCTGTTGGGAGTGAGGTTGACCTTTTACTTTATGGAAAAGCCAATCTTGCTTCAAGTACGAATGGACGTTCAGGAATATTAATGACATGAGAAATCTGATGAGGTAGCTAACCTTGACAGTATTGACTTATATATTGGCAGGGCTAACTGAAAATTTTGCCCCTTGTGGTTATCCATGATGTGTGGATTTGCTGCTTTGCAAACTCTTGAGCTCTGAGAATTGAGGCATTTAGAGTTTTGAGGAACCACGGACATGTAAGTGGTAGAGTGTTGCGGCTTGTGAAGTAGCCATTTAGACACTGTTACGAAGAGAACTAGAATTTATTGAGGTGCTTACATTAATTATATTTTTCCTATGGGACAAAACTTATTCCTGGTAAATAGCTTAATTGTTTCAAAGCTATACTGAATGTTAATCAGTGTTTTGTTTTGAATATTGCATGCTGGTAGAATAATCTACCCAGATGTGACCAAGAAAACTAGCATGAATCTCAGCATTCTATCCATAAATAGGAGAGCTTGTTAATATTGTTACAGTTTCTATTTAGTGACATCGTCTTTTGCTAAGGTACCTAGTTTACTTTGACGTGATAGGAATTAAATCTGCTTTCAAGTGTCAATTCTAATTGCTTGTGTGAGACCTTCCTTGTTTTCTAATTAATCTTATTGTATAAACATTAGCATTTTGTATGCTTTTTCAAAGTTTTACATGTAGTTTTAGAGATTTCTAAACTTTCAAAACTTCTCTGAGGACTGCAAAATTGTCTTTGTTAATACATTATCTCAAGATTACCTTGATGAATCAGGGAGAAGAGAAAGGGGCTTTAACTTCTGATGCTGAGAAAAAACCTGATTTTCATAAACCTACATGTGTATATATATATATATACACACACACATATACATACACACATACATGTACGCATACATACAGGTAATCAGTTTCCAAAGAATTCCACTATTACCGCTATCAGCAAGACAAAGAACTTATTTACACTTATGTACACTCAGATGGTTGAATGTCATAGATGTCCTCTCAAACTAGGCATCTCTCTAAGTCTCTTATTACATTCGAAGGTACTGAAGCATAAAACCTTTTTATTTTTCTTACCAAGTGTTTAGGCTTGTTTGGGAGGAGCAAAAAAACCAACTTAAATAGATTTAGGAAAATTCACTTTTCAGGAAGAATTTTTTTTTTTCCTTTCCCCTAATTTACTCTCCGTGGACTCAGTAAGGTTTGGCTTTTGGACTCTGGTACTGTGTGGGTAGCTCAGTATATTTTTTTATGGTGATGGAGACTGTGCCACCCCTCTCTTACATTATTCAGTGTAGAAAAATTGAAGGAAGGGTCAGACAATGGAACTCCTGGCAAACCAGGGCTATCGCTAAGTCTCACTAGCAGGGCCTTGAGTGCATCCAGTGCTTTCTCCCCATCCCTTTGTTTCTCCCTGCTTGCTGGTTTCATTCTTTCTTGGGAAATACAGCCTCAAATTGCTCCCGAGATGTTTATATCTAATAGTTTATACCACCATATAAGACTGCCTCTTGCGCTGTCCACTCCCAAATTCAATAGTCCTGGGAAAGAGAGCTCATTGGCCTGGCTTGGGTCATATATCACCTTGGACCAGACACCTGTGGCTGGGGTAGGACTACACTGTGCAAAGCTGACGTTGGTGTACCTTTCTTACTGTGGGCCCGACTGCCCTTTCCCCACAGTGCTTGGGAAACTTGATACACATGACACCCCCTTCCTCCTATGTAAACACACCCCCTCTCCCTTCCCAGCCAGTACTTCCTGGCATCTTCCATATTCTTTGTTCCCATCACCTCCACTCTGCATTCCATTTCTTTCTATCCCTGTGCCGCTCACTCATGATTTGGTAAAGCACTCGGGGTAGCATAGACTGCAGATGGTAGGAGAGTCCTCTTTCCCTTTTACCTTGGGTCTCAGTGACCCTCATCTTCCTTTTGGTAATGCAGGGGCAGTTGATGACTCAGGAGAAGGCAGATGACAAGGTCAAATGGTGAGGCTCACAATCTGCTTTGGTCCAGAAGCCAGTGTTCTTTTGCTAAAGGCTACAGGATGAATGGGTCAATCCTGAGTCCAAAACTTCACAACTACCTTAGGAAATAGTTGATTGTGTATCGTATGTATAATATATATTTGACAGTTGCACATATGCACTTTAAAATTTTCCTTGATTTCCTAATTTTTCATTATCAAATTTATTTGCGTTTATCCTTTAGGCTAACAAAGTTGTCCAAACCCATTTAACATGTAACTCTTCAGAATTCACTGAGATTCTATGAGTGTTCCTTTAAATATGAGCCATTCTTTGTTTTCCAAGTTAATGGTGCTAACTCACTTATGTTCAGCTTCTCACAGTCATTCAGTAGTAATGCATTTCCAAAGGAGTTTCCGTAGATTTCTAAATCTTGTATTTTTAGCTACTGCCTAGTTATCCAACCCTGATTGGCATTTAACCATTGAATTAGATTTTTATCCTACTAAAGAGAGCTTTATGAGCTTTAGCTTCAAGTGCCTGTGTCAGTCTATTTGCTTGCATTATAATTGACACTGAGTAAGCACTTTTTGCTGAAAAAGACATTGTCTCCTAGGAATGACTGAGGATTTGGACACAAAGTCACCTGCCACTGTTTTCCAGGGTTCCATTTAAAGTATGCTTCTGGGTGGCTCTATAGGTGAACACATCCATAACAATCTCACCTGGCACATGTTAACATGCTTTCTTTATTTCTGCCATCAGTAGTGATCATATTCCCTGAGAGGTGTTTCTCTGGGCTTGTTGACTGATATGACCATAAATATATCCCTGAAGGGCAAAACTGTAGCTGTTTCAGCACAGATGGAACAAAAATAAATGTTCTACCGTTTTAGTATTACAAATTGTAATCTCACTGCAGCATGAAATTTAAGGTGGTGGTAGTTCAGTATCTACTCTTTTTTTCCCCACATGACAGCAGAATAAATAAAAATTTTAAAAAGTAATCAATAAGTTTAAATTAAAAAATCAATAAGTTACGCTAACCGTATTGTCTCTGTGTGTGGTTCATTCTTTGCCCCCTAAACCATGGAATGCATTGTATTGCAAAACTAGCGTCATCTTTAGAAGTGCTTTGATATTTAGTTAATAATATTAAATAAACAACAACAAAAAAATGTTTTCTGGACCCATTCATGGATTTCGGGGAAAGGACTGTTTTCTTTGCCTTAGAAACCAAATAATGCACTTGCAGTTTCTGATTATTATATTGTCATATTCATTCATTCAATCAACAAACATCAATTGTGTGCCTGATCTATTCTACCTCTGGAAACTTAAAATATAGTAGGGAGATATAGATATGTAACAAATTTACAGGAAAGAGTTATAGAAATCATGATAAAAGGTACAGTGGGACACAAAGGAAGGAATGGTCAGTTCAGATCAGAGGAGGTTTTAAGTAGAAAATGACAGCTGGAGTCCCACATCTAAACTTAATGGGTGTGCCTGGGGGGCAGGGGTGGTTGAGAAGGAAGAATGTGAAGGAAGGCAGCATAAAGCAGCATGATCAACTGGAGGAAAGCATATTGTTTCAGTAACATTAGAGAGTGCTTAGCTAGAAGTGGGGCCACATAAAGGTAGGATCGAGGCCTAATCAGGGAGGAATACCTCCCTCCCTCCCTCCCTCTCTTTCTATCTCTTATCTATCTGCCAAGACTAAGGAGTATGAATTTTATTCTAGATATTAGTATTTTTTTAATCTTTTTTGTTATCAGTTCCCAAATTTAAGAGGAGTATGAATACTCTTGTGAATATTCATATGCAGAAGTATTAGAGTTTTTTGGGGTGGAGGAAGCAGGTGCATTAATAATTTTAAAAAGCCACAGGATGAGTCTGGTAAGTCCCTACCTCTACCCCGTTGAGAATTACTGCTATAGGCAGTGGAAGCCACTGAAGAGTTTTAAGTGGGGGCTAGTAGTGTCTAATATCAATGACTTGACTTCATTAGAATACTATCTCAATTTATTATTCTTTAAGTAAAACAATTTAAAAGTCCGTTACTTGCTTCCTCCATCTCTGCTCCCATGATCCCTGGTATAATTTTTCTATATCCTGTAAGAAAACTCCTTTGTTGTCCTGTTGGCATAAACACATTTTACAGGTGAGTAGGAAAGGAGTACTTGGGGACGGAACATAAACCAGAAGATGAAACAGAAAATGGGAGCTACTACTTACAGCTTCACATCTTTGATTTTCATGACTCGGGTCTTCTCTGTACATCTCCTATGGGAGTGTCCAGGCCAAGTGGGAGAAGAAGTTGGAGGAGACCATGGTGTGATGCTTGGCACACAGTGGGCACGCAGTGATTGTTAGTGCCCTTCTCCTTCTTTCAGCTGTGTCCCTTTTACTGAAAATCGGGATCCATGAGATTTTCTGTGATTGGCTAGTGTTGGGAGTGGCTCGGAGAAGTGGTTGAAACCGAGAAGGAAATAATGACTCAGATGTTAGACCCATAGAATGTTAGAAAGAGAAGGGAATTTAATGGATATCTAATATCCTCACCCTCCCACTTTACAGATGAGGAGACTGAGGTCCTGAGAGGTTGAGCCACTTATCCAAAGTCACAAAGTTAATAAATGGCAGAAATGGACTAGATTCTGGGTCTGCTGACTGCAAATACTCCACCTTTCTAGTCTTCCAGACATGTAGATGACATTTCTGCATGCTGCAGAGTTAGCCCTGTTAAAGGTTCCATTCGTGTCTTAACAGAACTCATTAGTTCCCTCCATAAATGCCCCACTTTCTCTGTTCTTTGAATCGCTTAGAGGCACCAAAATCCACCAGTTGCCTGAGCCATTTTGTCTCCCTCTTATATACAGTCAAGAGGTCCTGTTGATTTCATTTCAGAAATGTTTCAAATCCATCCTTGCTTTTATTTCGTGCATTCCTTCCTTAACTTAATATTTCCTTCTCTTTTCTCTGGATGATTGCAGTAGCTTTTACATTGGATTCTACCTCCTACAATCCACTCTCCACATGACCTCTGGAGTTTTCTTTGGAAAACATAAACCTCAATGATGGGGTAAATCACTCTTCCTTGCTGTGGCCCTTTACAACATGGCCTTAAAGTGCCTCTTCAACATCTTCTTCTGTCCATTTTCTCTTCCTTTCCCCTCCTAGACCCTAATCACAGCAGCCCACTTTCCAGGGATGCCCTCTCATCACCACAATTCCAAGCAGATATCTCTGCCCAATTCTAAGCACACATTACTTTCCTTATAAGGCCTTCCCTTCCTTTCTTGGCTGAAATAAATGGATCCAACCTTCTTCTCCCAGAGCCCTTGGTTTATACTTCTCTAAAAGCCCTGAGTGATGGAATCTGATATGCACGAGAATTAGACTTTTTAAAATTGTATATAAATATATATATAACATATTTAAATATATATATAACATAAAATTTTCAATTTTAACCATTTTTAAGTGTAAAATTCCATGGTATTGACTATACTCACAATGTTGTGCAACCATCACCACTATCTATTTCCAAAAATTTTCTTCACCTGTGATGGTTTGAAGCTGCATGTACCCAGAAAAACATGTCCTTAAACTTAATTCATTTCTGCCAGTAAGTAGGACTTTTTGATGAGTTTACTTCAGTTAAGGTGTGGCCCATCTCAGTCAGGCTGGGTCTTAATGCTATTACTGGAGTCCTTTATAAGAGAATGAAATTGAGACAGAGAGAGAGAAAGCCACAGGAAGCAAGAAGCTGAAACGGAACCTGGAAGGGAAGAAGGAAGAGACCAGGAGACACTGCCATGTGCCTTGTCCTGTGACAGAGGAGCCAAGGATCACTGGTAGCCAACCCTGGAATGCCAGTCTATGGGGGGAAACTATTGCCTTGATTTGATTCCCGGCTTCAAAATCATGAGTGAATAAATTCCCACTAAGGCAAACCATTTTATGGTACTTGCTTGAGCAGCCTAGGAAACCAAAACATTGCGCAAACAGAAATTCTGTACCCTCTAAGCAATATCTCCCCATTTCCTCCTCCCCTGGCCCCTGGTAACCGCTAATCTATTTTTTGTCTCTATGAATTTACCTCTTCTAGATATTTCATATAAGTGGAATCACATAATATTTATCCTTTTGTGTCTGGCTCATTTTACTCAATGTTTTCAAGGTTCATCCATGCCATAGCATATATCGGATCTCTATTCCTTTTTATGGCTGAATTGTTTTTTTTTTCAATTGTCTGTTTTTTTCAGTAGCTTATGAATTCCTTGAGCTCATGAATTCCTTGAGCTCAGGAGTTGTATCAAATTCATTTATGTATCCTTGGTACCTTTGGTAGGCTGAATAATGGCTTCCCAAAGTTGCCAGTGTCCTAATCTCCAGAACCTGTGATTATGCTACCTTACATGACAAATAGTTTGTTTTTTATAAAGATGTGATTAAGTTAAGAATAAGATGGGAAGATTATCTCCATTATCTAGGTGGGCCCAATATAATCACAGGGGTCCCTATAAGAGGGAAGAGGTCAGGAGCAGAAGAGGCAATGTGACAAAGAAAACAGAGGGAGAGTGGAGATGAAAGCAGTAGTTGGAATGATGTCCTTTGCAAATGACGGAAGGGGCCACAAACCAAGGAATGCAGGCGGCTTCTAGAAGCTGGAAAAGGCAAGGAAACCGAGTCTATCTGAGAGCCTTCAAAAAGAACACAGCCCTGCTGACACCTTGATTTTAGTCCACTGAATCCCATTTTGGACTTCTGGCCGCCAGAACTGAAAGGTAATGAATTTGTTTTTGTTTCAAGCTACTGTGTTTGTGGTAATTTGTTACAGCGGCAACAGGAAACTACGGCAGCACCTCATACACAGTAGGATTCCGTATATTTGCAACTTGTCCTAACTAATCAGACAGCTGTTCCTGATCCTTAATCCCTGCCCCTTTTCATGATGGGAGCTCACGTTTATTGACCCTTTTATGTGTGCCGGGCACTGTCCTCAACCCTGTCTACAAGATCTTGGTACCCTGTGGTTTAGTGTTATTATCCCCGGTTGGCAGATGAGGATACTGAGGCAGCAAGCATTTAAAATAACTTTCCCCAAATCTCAATCCCTAACAGTTGATGGCCCTGGAACTTGAAGTGGAGCAGTCTGCTCCTGGGTCTATGGTTGCACCACTCTCTTCCCTAATCATGCGCTCAGATCACATGTGCAGAATTTACACATGCAGTCATCAATGTGATACGGCACAAAGAGCATAGGAAGAGCAGGATTTGAATATTGATGCCTTCAGTAGTCAATTAGCCCTGTAAATGCATGCAAGTCAGCTAACCTAGATCCTTGCACCTGTTTTTTCACATCTGCCTTTTTTTTTTTCTTAATGTTAACATGTGAAAGTGCTTTGAGAAATATTAGGTCTTACAAGCCTTCTATTTATCATTATATATTTTGTTGCTTGTATATCTTCCACTGATTCCCCTATACCAGGGTTACTTGGCTCCTTAGCTATGCAGTCTGGCTATTCAGTGAGTAGTTGCTTAATAATATTTTAAGAATGCATTTTGATCACCATAGTTGGCGAATGTAAGCTGAAAGAACCTATGCTTCCCAAATTGGCCCAAGTGCTTCATTTACTCATTGGAATATTACTAAATCCTAGTACTTGTACTAAGCAAAGCGCTCTTTTGTCCTCTTGGTTATCATTCTTATATATGTTCTTTTGGATCATTGATACTAAAACCGTGAGAGCTCACATTTAGACTCCTGCATAGAACTACTTTTTTTTTTTTTTTTTTTTTTTAAATCAGCCCTTCTCATTGTGTTCCTGAGAGTATTTACATTTCATAGCTCACAGGCAGGTAGGACTTAGAGAAGATATGCAATGCTTTCAGCAGCTTTTCAGTTGGGTTTTGTGGGATAAGGGAACAGTTAATAGCTCGAGAGTACCAGTCATTTGCAGTAGAAAATTTTAGGTCAGTGATGAATTGCAGATTGTGGGGAGTCCAGACTAAAACCAGCAGCATACATTTTATTCTCCACCTGCAACTTTACCTGTTCCTTTGAGATGTTTTAACTGCTAATTGTCTACAGTTTGATTTTGAGATCACCAAGATGATGGAGCTTTGAGACCTGACCTGACCCGGCTGGAACCGATTGGCAGGTTCTCAATATTCTGAAAAATCAGTAAGCTGCAGGGTGGCTAGTTCTGCTTGAGATGACACCAGACTTTTTGTAGCACCTTGTTGTGATTTATTGTTTCTTTTGTTGATGTGTTAGATTTTCCTGCCTATAACATAAGGTCTTCAGATCACATAAGTGTTTTACATATGTTCAAAGCAAGTCAAGCTGCCCTGAATTGTGCAGCACTCAATATAAAATAATACAGTGGTGGGCACCCTTATGTATACATTTTTTCTTCTTTTCTTTGATCATTTCCTTGGGATGGATTCTTAGATATAGAATTATTGGGAAAAGGGTATGAGCTTCAAACAAAAACAAAGTTAAAAGTGAACAAAACAGGGGAGCGGATGTGGCTCAAGCAGTTGAGCGCCTGCTTCCCACATGAGAGGTCCCGGGTTTGGTTCCTGGTACCTCCTAAAAACAAACAACAAACAAATAGGCAAAAGGGCCAATTCAGGAGAGCCGATGTGGCTCAATGGTCGAGTGCCGGCTTCCTACATAGAGGTCTTGGGTTTTATCCCTAGGCCCTGGTACCTTAAAAAAAAAAAAAGACCACCCCAGGTGGTTCTGAGTACCACTGAGAACCACTGGTTTAGTTGATGGGGGAAAGGTAAGAAAGGAGGTTCTTTCTCACCACTTCTCTGTGGTCTGAATATCATTTATTATTCTCTTAAAGTAGAATAGATCAGACTCATTAGGTCATTCCCCTGTTTTTTCTACATGGGACATGCTATTCCTAACGAGCAGCCCCTTCACACTCAGTCTGTCGTGGGTTTGGAGCACTAATCCACAGCAGTATCAGCTGCAGGGCAACTGAAAAACCCTGGGCCCAGGCACAGCTCTGCAGTGATCAGGTACTTCTGCTGGATGGTGCTGCCTTGCATCTGAATAGCATCTTTTTGTTTGTGAAGCTCTTTCAATAATATTATCTCATTTAATTTTTGCAGTGACCTTGTGAATCAGACATTTTCGTTGTCATTTTACACAAAAAGAAAAGGAACTCCAAGTATAAATAGCTTTTCTCTGTGATCACACAGCCAGTAATCACATGTTAGAAGCTCACTCCATGCAGGTCTCCTGACTTCAAGTTCACAGTTTCTAATGTTGTGGCATAACCTGCCTCAGGGGTTTCTCTAGTTCTGTTCCTGTTTTAATACAACCAATTTTCACCCTCTTTGAGGCTCAAAAATGCTGTTCATGGACAAACCAATTTAGATGACTAACCCTACTTGTCAGGGCAGAGAGGTGGGTTAGAGACCCAGGTGGAATTGGCATGTCTGTGTAGCTAGTGGAACACATTTGAAACTGACTTTCCTATTTAGCTGAAGGCTTTTTAGAGAGCTACAAACCAACTAATTACAAAGAAGCAGTGCTTCCGGATGAGTTGCTAATTATTTAAATATGTATTTCGCAAGATCAAACCACATGGAATTTCAAGTTTTCTTTTGTTTGCCATATACTGTACAGGTCATATAGATTTTGTCTTCTCCCTCCACCTACTGCCTGGCTTTTTATGAGCTCTGTATGGGCTCTTGTCTACTTGTCACAGTTCTGGGCTGGACTTTCAAATTTATTAGCTTCAGATTTGTGGAAGTTAAATATGCTTTCATTTATAATTTTAGAGAAATAAATGCTGGTATGTTCAGAGGGAAAACAAAACAAAACAAACAAAAAACCCCACTGCATTGTTAGATAAGGCCCATCCCAGGCTGGGCTTGACTGGCTGCCACCACCTCTGACATCCACTGACCCTTGGCAGGGAAAGAATGCAAATGAGCGGGAATAAAGGGCCCCAGGTAGCTTTTGTTTGTTTTTGCAAGGGAGCCAGATTTAAGCCATTTAAGAGTATGCCAGGTTTTATAAACACTGAGCAGAAGAAAAGAAAATATAGCAAGGAGGAGCCCAGGGATTGGAGAGAAGTGCCTTGCAGGGAGGAGAGGGTGACAGAGAGAAAGGCTTTCATTCATTTCTATGGGTAGAACTTCTAAGATTAACATCCCAATTTCTTTATTGAAGTCAAGCAAGATTTTAAGTCATTTATCAGGGCTCATAGAGTGCCTATTTATAGAAGTCAGAATAAAAGCAAATGAACCATGAATGCTAACATGCATATTGCAAATTTAATAAGATTTAAAACTTAAATAAACCAATGAAGCCTGCAGATTTTCTCCAGGGCCTCTTTACAAGTTTTTAACCTTGTTCCTTTTTGTTCCCCCTTTATTTCACACAATAACTTAGGCAGATTCTTTTGTTCTCAGCTTTTAGAACTTATTACTAAAATGACTTAAAAACCTGTTCTAAATGAGAATTTCATTTTTAGTTAAACATTTAGTGGATGATGGCTTTGCATCCAACCTCCTGAAAAATAGTTTGTTTTTTTTTAATATTTTTTTTCAGGTACCAAGTCTTTCAGTAGCAATAAAGGAAATTTTGGCTGTGTAACAAATTGCCACAATTTAGTGGTTTAAAACAGCAACTGTTTATTATTGCATTTTTTAAATGGCTTAGATGGGTCCTCTGCTTTGGGGTCTCTTACACGGCTGCAATCAAGTTGTCAGCCAGGGCCGGGATCTCCTCTGAAGGCTAGACTGAGGAAGGATCCACTCCCAGGCTCATATGGTTGTTGCATAATTCAGTTTCCCAGGGACTTTTGGACTGAGGGCCTTGGTTCCTAGCTGCTTTGGAGGCCGCTCTCAGTTCCTTGCCACATGGGCATCCCCAACATGACAATTTGCTTTATCAAAATCAGCAAGAGTTAGAGTCTACCAGGAAGACATCCCATCACCTTTGCCATATTCTGTTGGTTGGAAGCAAGTCACTAGGCCAACCCACACTAAAAAGGAAGGGATTATACAAGAGCATGAATACCATATTGGGGGGTCTTGGGGACTGAATCCTGTCCCCCACAAAAGACATGTTCTAATCCTAATCCCCGGTCCTGTGGATGCAAACCCATTTGTAAGTAGGACCTTTGAAGAAGTTATTTTTAGTTAAAGTGTGAACTCATTTGTGAACAGGAAGATCCTATTTAAATGAGGCCAAATTGAATCAGGGTGGTCCCTAATCCATATGACTGGAGTCCTTATAAGCGAAGGAAATTTGGATGTAGTAAGTTAGTAGATGCCTGACGTCAGGAGAAGCCAGAGAATGTGTCAGGTTGCTATATGCTAGAGGCAGAGATGAGGAACCCCAGTGATTGTGGCAAGCCAGCACTGGGACACTGCAGACTCTGGGAGAAAGCATGACTTGTCAAGACCTTGATTTTGGACTTGTAGCCTCCAAAACCATGAGACAGTTAATTCTAGTTGTTTAAGCCAACCAGTTTGTGGTATTTGTCATGTCAGTCCTACAAACCAAGACAGTTCTTGGTACTGGAAGTGGAGGGCTGCTATTACAAATACCCAAAAATGTAGAAAGTGGCTTTGAAATTGGGTAATGAGTAGAGGCTGGAAGAATTTTGAGGCAGTTGATAGAAAAACCTAGATTTCTGTAAGAGAGCTCTAGAGAAAGTTTCTATCATCTTGGAGAATACGTAAATGGTCACTGTTACAACCCAACTCCCGAAGGGCATGAGTTGGTGAGACTGCGAGACCAAAGAACACATCTGGCACTTAGGTTTAAGCTTTATTGGGACTTACAGAGAGGAGAGAATCTTTGACGGCAGCCGGTCAAAGAATGAATGAAGTTAGCGCTCTGCAAAGAGATGAGAAAATGAGGGGTTATCTATAAGAGGTTTTAGAACAAGGACATTCCATAGGGTTTGAGAACAAAGTTCCTGCTAGGGTCACCTGAAGCATACACATGGGGTGTGGTAATGTTTTCACTATGCTTGTAAGAAGGATGTTTACAAGGATATTTACTGCTTTGGGAACATCTTAGTTTATTATAACATCTCTACATTCTCTTCCTTCTGGGGAGAGTTGTTAACCTTTAACTTATGCCTTGGTCATGCAGGCAGCTATGTGCTGAAGACTTAGAGGGAGACTTGGGTCCCCACAGTCATGAACAGAAGGTTGGTGGGATGTTCACGGTGCTTCTGGTGAGGTCTTGGAAGGAAATGATGAGTGTGTTGTTGAGAACTGGAGGAAAGGCTATCCTTGTTATAAAGTGGCAGAGTACTTGCAAAAAGTGTGCTCTGATGTTGGATGGAAGGCAGAACTTATAAGGATTGAACTTAGATATTTAGCTGAGGAGATTTCCAAGCAAAGTTTAGAAGGCATAGCCTGGTTTCTTCTTGCTGCTTATAGTAAAATGCAAGAGGAAAGAGATAAATTGAGGACTGAACTGTTAAGCACAAAAGGACTAACAATGGATGCTTTGGAAAATGCTCAGTCTATGCAGATAGCATGCTCTGAGACAAGGGCCAGAAGCGCCTTTATCAGAGCCCTCCTTGAGCTCCCAGGAGGTAAGTTCCTAGAGCTTAGGGTTCTGTGTGAGGATGTAACTAAATAACCCTTTGCTAAAGAGGATGTGGCTGAACAGTTGTTTGCTGAGGAGATTAGGTGCATGACTCATGGATCCAGTCAATCATCTCAGAGGGAATCAGGATTGGCCATACAATTATCCAGGGAGGATCTGTGGGAGATCCTATTGTCTATTGGCTTAGACCCCTTGAATTGCCTGGAAAGCCAACAAGCTTTTTGAGAATTTTGCATGAGCAGAAGCACTGCTGGCCTTGACTGAAAGGCACAGAGATGGGATATAATGAAGGAAACATGATTTCAAGGGCAAAGCCATGGCATTAGATTCTGATCAGAAGAGACTTCCTCAGGCCAAAAGGGAGGGGTTTCTGTTCTGACTTTTGAATAGGGCAAGCTCTTCTGCCCTGGTATTTAGAAAGGGTGCATTTGGAGGAGATGTGCCTTCTGCCCTGACGATTGGGGAAGAGTGTGGCCTCCACCCCAATGCTTGGAAAGGATGGGACTGCCACTCCAGCAGGCCCAGAGGACAAAGCCTCAATCCACAGGTGACTCGACTCTCCGACCTTGAAATCTAATACAGTTTGGCCAGCTGGGTTTCAGACATTCTTGGGACCGGTGATCCCTGTATTCCCTCCAGTTTCTCTCCTCTGGTATGGGAATTTCTGTCCTTTGCCCATCCCACTATTGTATTTCGAAAGCAGATAACTTGTTTTCTAGATTTCACAGGTCTACAGATTGAGAGGAATTTTGCCTCAGGATGGACCACACCCAGAACTGATTTTGATGAGACTTTGGGCTTAGAGTTTTTACTGAAATGACTTAAGGCTTTTGGGAGATTGGGATGGGCTGAATGCATTTCACCTGTGGAGAGAACCAGTCTTTTCGAGGTCCAGGGGGCAGGCTCTTAGTTTGCCACAAACTTAGAGAGCTGCTGTATCAGGGGCTCTTTGAGTTTGTCAAGGCTGCAGTAACAAAGTACCACAGACTGGTTGGGTTAAATAAAAGGCATTTTTTCTGTTTTGAAGGTAGAAGTCCAAAATCAAGGTGTTGGCAGGATCATTCCTTCTCTGAAGCCTGTAGCATTCTGGTGGAGTCTTGCTGGAATTGCTGAACTCAAGCTCTGCCTCTGTCACATGTCCATCTCTCTCTCCATCTGTCCCCTAATGACTTCACCAGTCATAGTGGATCAAGGTCCACCCTGATTCATTTTGGTCTCATCTTAACTAAAAACACCTCCAAAGATCCTCTTTACAAATAAGTTCATATCCATAGGACTGGGGGTTAGGGCTTGAGCATGTCTTTGTGGGTGACAGGATTTAGTCTATGACAGGGGCCATCTTGGAACCCATTTGCCAACAAGCGTAGGGTAGGGACTTTGTCTTTTCCGAGCTAAAATATTTACAGAGCTTCTGATTGTGTGGTGTAGGCAGTTTCTGCTGAACCTGATGCTGCTGCTGTGGGCCAGCAGGTGCAGGGCATGGCAAGAGCAGGCTGTAAATAAATGCAGATAGAGAATAACCTCCTTGAGGTCTCTCAGGCAAGAGAAAGGAAAGGCCTCAGAGCTCTATCAAAACAATGGCAGAAAATGAAAAGTTGGAAACAACCCAGGTGTCCATCAACAGACGAATGGATGAATAAACTGTGGTCTAGTCACACGATGGAATATTATGCAGCTGTAAGAGCAAATGAAGTCGTAAAGCATATGACAACATGCATAAATTGGAGGACATTATGTTGAGCGAAGCAAGCCAGACACAAAAGGACAAATACTGTATGAATGCATTGCTATGAACCAGATATATTGCGTAACATATTGTTTGATTAAAAAAAAATTTTATATGGATCCAGTACATTTAATTGAGAAATGTATATATTTATTCATCTGTGTTTACTTTTTAGTTTTTAATTGTTTATATTTTCAATTATTAAATGTACAAAATAAAGTTGGGGAAAAAAAAAAAAAACAATGG
>JAQZBX010050052.1:0-19761 GCA_029593785.1 Cabassous unicinctus | reverse complement strand
AGTTGCTGATTTCTTTTGAGATTTCCTCCTTGACCCACTGTTTTTCTAAGAGTGTGTTGTTTAACTTCCATATCCTTGTGCCTAACCTGTTTCTCTGTCCTTTAGTGATTTCCAATTTCATTCCGTTGTGGTCAGAGAAATTACTTTGTATAATCTCAATCTTTCTGAATTCATTGAGAGTTGTTCTGTGGCCTAGCATCAAAATTATGTTCTTATGTACTCTGATTTTAGTAATGTTGCAGCCTTTGAAGAAACATTAATGGTCTGGGATATCTGCCAAGGTAGTAGAGCTTGGCTTGTGAAAGCATCATGAAATCTCAGGGTTGAAGGGGTCTTTAAATTTCATCTTCTATTCCCATCACTTAAGTGATGATTGGCTTCCTTCTATAATAGTGCTGCCAAGACTTATTTTCTTCATTTTAGTTTTATCAGAGTTGAAGAATTCATTTTTTTCCAAGGCAGCCTATGGAACAATTTTTCCTTGTATTGAACTAAAATATTTCTTCCTGTAACTTATACGAACTAATTATAATTCTACCTTTTGGAGACAAAGAACAAGTCTAAATATTTTTATATGACTATTTTGCACATATTTGAGGTTAGTTATGTTCTCTACTGTACTTCACTGAATTGTGCACCCCTAAATTTGATGTTCATTCAAAACCTCAGAATGTGACCTTATTTGGAAATAGGGTCTTTATAGATGGAATTATTTAAGGTTATACTGATTAGTGTGGGCCCTTAATCCAATATTATATGTCCTTATAAGAAATGGGAAATTTGGACACAGAGACACAGACATACATAGAAGAGAACACCACATGAAGATAGTAGCAAGTATTGGCATTTTGTGGCCACATGCCAAGGAACTCCTGGGGACAACCAGAAGCTAGAAGAGGCAAGGAAGGATTCTTCCCTCGAGCCTTCAGGAGGAGCAGGGCCCACTAACACCAAGATTCAGACTTCTGGCCTCCAGTACTTTGGGCATGTAAATTTCAGATTTTTAGTCACTCGGTGTATCCATCTGCCAAAGGGGTGCTGATGCAAATTACCAGAAATCGGTTGACTTTTATAAAGGGCATTTATTTGGGATAAAAGTTTACAGATACAAGGTTGTAAAAAGTACAACTCAAGGTACCATAAGAGGTACTTTTCTCCAAATTTAGCTGCCATGTATTGAAGCAAGATGACGGGTAATCTCTGTTGGGTTTCAGGCTTTCCCTCTGGGCTTCCTGTACCTCTTGAGGCTCCATGGCCTTGCACCTTACTGATCTCAGCTGTAGACTGGCATAGAGCTTTTCTCTCAGGGCTTCCTATATCAATCTCGACTCTCTTCTCAAGGTCAGGTGTAAGCTATCAGGCAAACGGTCCATCTTTCCCCAGGGCTTAGCTGTTTGAGCCTTCTCTTTTCTGTCACATGGCAGGAAAAAAATGAGAAAGTTTTCTCCCCTCCTGTGTCTTCTTGAGTGAGTGTCTGTTTATATCAGACCCAACAAGTGGATGTAGGCTCAGCCTGAGACATGCCTTACTGAAGTGGTCGAATCAAAGTCCAAATCTTAATGGATATTCTAATCAAAGACATCTCAGCTTAATTTAATACAATCAAAGGGTATCACAACCAGAGGAATAGATTATTAACAAACATAACCTTTTCTTTTTGGGATTCATAAAATAATCTCAAACTGCCACACTCGGTTTATGGTATTAGTTATACAACCCTAGGAAACTAATATACCCAATAAATCATCTCTTTTTCTAGCTAAGTATCACCAGTTCTCCTAAACACTTTATTAGAATAACAAACGTGTAAAGCAAAAGTTTTGGACTTATCTGTATTATCTGGGGTTCTCATAATAGTTGTGAGGATTAAATTTTCAAAATACATACAAAATATATGCCTGGCACATAGTAATTGCTCAAATAAATGCCAATTATCATCATTGGTACATTTTAAAAGTCCATTTACAATCTCCATCATTCCTGCTTAAATGTGTTTCAATTTTTATATGTTCCTCCTGTAGTGAATTGCACAGTTAAGCAAAGCAATGCTATAATAAAAGTACCCTTTCCATATCTTAAAATCCTAGTTCCACTCCCTAGAGGTAATTAATGTTCATCTGTATCTCTTTACTATATTGTCAATTTTGCTTTAGGTGTTATAGGGTGATTTTGTTAGTACATAAAAGTTCATTATAGTTATATCTTCTTGTTCTTTTATTACTTTTACTATTTTATAACATATTTTTCCTTTTGATACTTTCTCTACTTGATGATAAATTTTCATTTATTAAATTGTTGTCCTTACTTTCCTTTCATTAGTATTTTCCAAGTATTTCTTTTTCATCTTTTATTGTCAAACATTCTATATCTTTTATTTTGAGATTGTCTTTTGAATACAGCATACTGTTGGATCTTATTTTGATTCAATCTGAGAGTCTCTACTGTTGTTTTGTGAGTTTATGTTATTATTTTAAATTATAATTAATGTTATGTTAGAATTTTTCTGGCATCTTGCTCATATTTTCATTTTCTGTATTTTTTTGTTTCTTCTTTCTCTTTTAAAGATGTAAATTGGATAGATTTTTTTCTATTAGTTTAAGATCTAATTTTTTTATTTTAAAACTTATATATTTCACTTTATTTTTAGTGGCTGCCTTTAACATAAAACCCATACTAAAGTTTATTTGACTCTCTTTTTTAACATTTCAATTTTTTTAGCACTCTTTCTTTTTTCCTTTGTTTCTCCCCCCCCTTTCCCCCCAGCATCATGTTTCTATTGTCTAGTAATTTAGTTCTTGGTTGGAATTTATTTATATTTTATCACCCTTACTTCTTTTCATTTATTGTAACTTTTCAAATTTATCTTTTGAATATTTCCCTAAGAATATTTTTAAAATGTACTCTTTTTGTGGCAAAACTTTGAGCCTTAGTATACCTGAAATTATTTTTCATATTACTTCAGAATTAAATGATGATTTCATTGGGAATCAAATTATAGGTTCATAGTTTGCTTTCTTTTATTACACTAAAAATATTACCATTCTAGCATGGGAATGTAAAGAGCTCCACAACCTGCTACCCAGTAAAAAACGGTAAAAATGGTCTAAAAAATGTTAAATCTCTGGAAATTATCTTTATTTCTTAAAACAAAGAATGAAACAATTATTTAAGAAAGCCTACTAAACTTAGGAAGAGCAATGAAAATCTGTGGTATATAAAACACATCCCACTTTCCCCCTCCTAGTTCAGAGTGAAACTCCTCTTTAGTAGTTTAGACCAAGAAGATGTTCATCCTTTTCCCCAATGACATTCCTGAAAAGGGATATTCCAATCAATGGACTAAGGTATCTTCTCAGTAGCATTAGGTTGTCAGTATTTCTCATCCAGCCTCCAATTAAATGTTGCAGAGAATAAGTTCTGGACAAACACAGTTGATAAGTGGGGACTCCCTTCTTCTATCTAACCCCTTCCACTGAAAGTATAAGACAAGGAGAAAATCTTGAAAGCAGCAAAAGAAAAGTGAATTATCTCTTACAAGGGAAGCCCAAAGCTGTGGGATAATATTTTCGAATCAACCAAAGAAAATTATAAAACAATAATTTCATACAAAAGAAAGCAGTAAAAGAGGAATAGAGGAGCAAACAATACATGAGACATTTTTTTAAAAAGTAGAATGGCAGGCATGAATCCATCTATCTGCACAATAATAATAAATGTGAATGGATTAAAGAATCTAATCAAAAGGCAGAGATTGTCAAACTGGATTTAAAGAAAAATGATTCAACTATACGCTGTCAACAGGAGAAACACTGTAAAGATTCTATGTAAAAAGCTGGAAAAAGATATATCATTCAAGCAGTAATCATAAGCAAGCAGGGGTATTAATATTAACATCAGACAAAATAAATTTTAAACAAAAAATATTACCAGAGATGAAGAACTATTTTGTAATGATAAAAGGCTTAATCTATCAGGAAGATATGGCAATTATAAACATATATATACCTATAACAGAACACCAAGATATATTAAACAAAAACTGACAGAAATAAAGGGAGAAACATACAATTCAAAAATAATGATACTAGACATCAAAATCTCACATTCAATAATGGATAGAGTGACTAGGCCAAAAAGGAACAAGACAACTTGAAAAACACTGTAAGCCAATTAGCCCTAACAAACATTTACAGAACAATCCACCCCAAATCAGCAGAATATATATTCTTTTCAAATGTACATGGAACATTCTCTACGGTAGACACATCTCAAATAATTAAAATAATACAAAGTATGTTGTCTATCCATGATGGAATGAAATAAGCAGTAAAGAATCTTAAGACATTTGGGAAACTCACAAATATGTGGAAATTAAACAACGCTCTCTTAACTAAAGAGTCAAATAGAAATAACAAAAGAAATTAGAAAATATTTTGAGATGAAAGAAAATGTAGACACAGCATACCAAAACTTATGAAATTCAGTTAAAGTTAAAGGAATATTTACAGCTGAAAATGTCTTTATTAAAAAAAGTAAGAACGATCTCAATTCAATAACTTCCCACCTAAGACAACAGAAAAAGAAGATCAAGCCAAACAAATCTCTAAATAGAGAATGGAAAAACAATAGGGAAAATTAGCACAACCAAAAGTTGGTTCTCTGAAAGGATCAACAAAAATTACAAACCTTTAGGTGGCTGACCAATTAAAAATGTGAGAAAACTCAAATTTCTAGAATCAAAAATGAAAGAGGTAGTATCGACACCAACCTTACAGAAGTAAAGAGAAATATGAAGGAATAGTATGAGCAATTGTTTATATATAGTTCTGATTTTTAAACGAAGTTGTGATTCAATTCAAGAGACAAACTTGCAAATTGATATGTTCCCAGGCTGAAGGAAATAAGCTCTATATTAGAGATTAAAGAAGCAATGCTGTATTTTTTATGTGGCAGTTAGAGGTAGAAAGAACAAAGCGAAGAAGGGGATTAAGAAATGGACAAGAAGAAACATGGTAATGTTGGGAAATGTTAATACCCCCTAATTCCTGAAATCTTGATACAGAAAGGTTTGCAAGCTTCCTCCTTAGCAGATGGATATTTTTGTTGAGTGATGTTTCTGAGGACTAAAGAAGTTAAAAATGGAAAACATTAAAGGGCCCTCTTCCCTTTTGTGGCTTAATTATCTCTAAGTAAGCTTTTAGAGAATGAAGTTGCTATGCTGACTAGAGGCAGTCATTGGAAATGGCCTGAGAACAGATATCAGTTTCCCATCTCTTGGGTTCAACTCTCCAATAGAAAGTTTTGAAATGTTTTAACTATGATTTTCTTTTAGCCAATCTCTATTTAAAGTAAAACAGACTCTACTGAATGACAGTCAGTGTTGCCAGAGCTTGATGCTTCACTAAATGATGACATTAAATAATGGCTTTATATAAGAGGCATTATATGCAATTTAAAATATTTTGCTTTAATAGTTTTCATATGTTGACATCTGGCATTTGGAAATCTGTCTTTTGATTTCATATTTTATTACTTTGTGCATAGTATCTATGATTCAGTGGATTTTAATTGTGACTATCAATAACCCAGAATTTAGTCATATATGCACAATGATTCTATTATCCCTGCAAGCTGTTGTTGCTTTTCTTACCAGTAAATAGAAATTTTTCATTTTTGCAAGGCTCATGTTCATCAACTTACAAGTCAAACAAAAAATATTTTGTGTTTACTCTGTTCTCAGCATTGAGCAGAGTTTAAATAAAAATAAAATATTCTTTGATATATTTGCGAGAAAACATACAATGTAGAAAACTCTTCAAATTATTAACCAGAGTAGAATTGAACTCAAGATGTGCAGTGTGATTTTGTGCTAGATATATCATTACTCTGAGCTCAAGCAACCATTTGTAAATGATTTATAAATAATAAATTCTACTTGGCAGAATTTGGTAAGGATTAAAGATTATCTAAACATGACATTTAACACAGAATATCCTTAGCTAAAATTCCATGGATGTGAAACAATTAGGGAACAAAAAATATACTTAATGTTAAATGACATATTTTTTAATATGCCATAGAAATTGTGAGAAAAGGAAAACCTTTGAGAGCTGAGATCATCAAAAAGCTTCATGCAAGAACTGAAACACGAATGGTGATGAGTAGAATTTGAGGACAGTAGCTGTTAAAATAGTGGCACTAAAAGATCTTTAACTGTTTTAGGAAGAATTTGAGAGGAATCAGGCTGAATTTGATTTTGGAACTGTTGAGATTGAAGGATGGATGTACATCCAAGTATAAATGTATAGCAGAAAAGCATAATGTAGTTTAGGTGAGAAAATGAAATTAGAAAAACAAATTTAGCAGTTTTCATTATGGAGATGACAACTGAAGGATGAGTTCTCTAAGGGATAGGATGTTGAGAAGGAACAGGGATCTAAACTAATTTTAAAAGTCAAAAAAATGTTTTTTTTTTTGCTGTTGTATCTTCTAAGATTTAGCTCCATATCCCTTTGACTATCATGAAAAATATGAAGAAAAGTCCACTTGCAGAAAATGAATGTTGCTTCCTTAGAATCTTATCTGGAAACCAAGTACTCAAATCTATCTCCATTTTAACCCATATACTGGTAGAAAGAAATACTTTTTTGCAAGGTCTATTAGCAGTAACTTTTCTAACAGTAGATGGTTTTTCTAAAATATTTTATCTCATTAATCTAGGAAATTCTTGAGAAACAGGAAAATATCTTTATTTTCAAGCAATGTGTACTTTAACATTGGGGACACTAAAAAATACAAGTCAAAGGTATAGTTTAGACAAAAAAAGAATGTATTGCTGTCCATGATCCAGTATTGTAACTGAAAATAAATTCATCCAGTTTTGTACTACAATTTTTGATAAAAAATTTTATCTGAGGCATATGATTCCATTTTCTATAGGTTCTTATTCAGCAGTCAATTATAATTAGAGAACAGTCAGGTTTATATCCGGTGTTTTCCCTTTAGAAGAAGATGTGCTTTTGAAATGGGATACATGAGGATTGATATAATTGAATGTTTTATTCATTATTTATTATTTTTTGTAAGTTGAACAATCATTTTAGTGTTAGGAGGACTAATCATTCAGCTTTGTCAGTTTTATCATGTCTATTAATATCTTTGACTATTTTCTAGTTTAACCAAAATTTCCACTATTCCTCTTTCCTATTTTAGAGACTCCTGCTTCATTAAATTCTTAGCATCTTTCTCATCTCATAAACTGAAGATATTCATTCTAATTAATTTATTTTCTGGCATCCTTTCTTCCTACTTGCCCCAAATTCCTGTTTTAGGAGAAAAGAGGGAAAAATCCTATGGAAGAAGAAAAGGATAATGACTAATATTTAAATTTATGTCTCAAGTATTTGCATTCATTTTTGAAAACACATACACAAACATTCACATTCATTCAGATAAAGCTCTTGAATTATCTTGGGTTATATGGTTGGATTATTGCCACTCAGCCCCATCTATTCTTACTGCTGATACCAGGGAGCAAGAAATGCAGAAGAGGTAAAATACAGGCATGTTCTTGCCAGCCTCTTTCACTTTTGCAAGGAAATGTCAAAAATGCTGTCAGTTTATTTGACTATTCAAGTACATACAACAGAGAATAGCATTGGGGTATCTCTCAGGGAATGTAAGCCAAAGTCATTGCGAATCAATACTTATCAAATGCTCAGTTTAGAGAGTAGCAGCACTCTGGAAATTATATTAATTTTTACTGTCCTGCTAAATATAAACAGCTATTTTATTTTCATGCTAACTATATAGTCCTGATAATGTGTACTAAAGTCAATCTTCTGATTCTAATGTTTTCTGTTTCCAAAGCATTAAAATATTAAATGTTCCCAAATTACACTTTATTTATTTATATACAATATAATTTATTTCCTGGATTATGTACGTCTTTTCCTCACAAATGAAAACAAGAATGTTTTACGTAAATTCATTGAGCATCATATTGAGGCAGAATTTTGTAGCTTTAAATATAGCTAAGGATATCCATTTGTTTGGCTAATTTTTATATTGAATTTGTGCTTCATTGTCACTAATATGATAGATGAAATTTTTCTATTTTTCACTATTTTTAAATTTAAAAACGAGAAAATTTCAGGAAAATATCCAAAAGTAACAGCTGCACAAACATGGCTCTATAGACAAAGACAACGCTGCTAAAACTAAATTAAGAGTTGTTGCCAGGTAGCATTAGGTAGCATCCTCATATGATTGCTCAGTAGTTTTTCTTTAGCTAATGTACAGAAACCTGAACTAGACTACAGTGATGGTTTGGGATGACAATATATGTAAGAAACTTTATATGAATCAAAACTTGAAGCCAAAAAGGTGAAACATTCTAAAATTTATACTTGGGTTAAGCCAGATAAGCAAACATTTCCATCTTACAATGCCGTGCTTTTGAGCTCTCTTATGAGTACTTCTGAATTATCTTTGGTAGTTTTATGTAATACTGGGGTACAATGAATGGATAAACCAAAGAAAATCAGTGTCTTAAAAACTATAAAAATGTGATGTGATATGATGTTGGCTACTTTCGTGTGTCCTGTAAACAAAGACCTATGAGATAAATATGTTTACACTTTCAGTACAATTGTTGCAAGCCTCCTAAACAATTGGCTTGATTTTACCTAATGAATACTAGAAATTACATAACTGATCCTGAATTTCATTTGGCATGTGTGGCAGTTTGAGATTATTTTTGTGAATACCAAAAAAAGAGAAAGATTGTTTGTAAACTGGTCTGTTCCTCTGGGTGTGATACCCTTTGATTGTATTATATTCAGCTGAGATGTCTTTGATTAAATTATGTTAAGATTAGGGCTTTGATTCAACCACTTCATTAGTGTGTAACTGAGGTTGAGTTCCTGCCCACTTGGTGGACCTATATAAATGGACACTCATTCAGAAGAACATAGAGGAGACAGCTCTATCATGTTTGATCCTGATGTCACAAGGTGAGATGAGCCATTCACCTGACAGATTGCAGCTGAAGAGAACAGAGCAGCTGAGGAGCTGATAAGGCCTGGAAATAAAAAAGCCCTATGCCAGCCTACAGCTGAGAGCCTTAAGAGGAAGAAGGAAAGAGAGACCAGGCAGAGAATGGCCTCTTCTTGCTTCAATACGTGGCAGCCGACTGGTGAGAAAGCAGTCTTAAGTTGGACTCTTTAGTGCCTTGTAAGTAAAACTTTTACCCCAAATAAATAGCCTTTATAAAAGCCAACAGATTTCTTGTGCTTTTCATTAGCACCACTTTAGCTGACTAATAAAGAATTGGCTACTAGAGAGATTAGAACAAAATTTGTAGACTTTGTTCTTAAATTTTCAAGGCATCACAACATAGATTGTTTTTTTGGTATTATTACCAATACTGGTTTCTTCTTATCATGTTTACTCTTCTCTCTTAATCTTTCTACGTCTCTTGCTTTTTTCATCCACTCATTTTGGTATTATATTTTATTGTGTTGCATGCATTTATTTAAGTTCTCTTAAGTTCTGTTTGCTATTCACCGAGGAAGTATTTGTAAAGAAACAAACTGGGTTACTTGTAATGCATTGAGTTGTATTTACTCTTTACTATTGCAAGGCCATGAGCTAATTAGGAAGAGGCCATATGCTAAGTGGTTTAGAGCATAGAAAGATTTTTAGTTTGACAATTGTCAAATATACACACATACTTATAAAACGATTTAGAAAATGAAGGTATAAGGGATAGTCTAACACACCCTGTGGTGTTTTGGAGATAGAAGACATTGTTATCACCTATGGTAGGACAGGAGGTGTGGGGAATTAAAAATAAAAATTCTTCCTGCTAGTGAAGGCATCAGATCTGAGCTTTAAGGAGTGGTAGAATTTAAATATCAGCACTATGATCCATAGAATATAATTCTCGTAAAGCTGGTGAGGTTTCAAGTGAATTAACTTCTAAAACTTTTAATTTGCATTTCTTATAGGTAATAGACTATCCAAATTTTATAAGCTAAGTAAGAGAAATAAATTTCTCTTTACAGATTTTGGCACCATAATCTTCCTAACATCAGCAAAGAAAATAAATGATTTTCTTCTTTGGGGTTTCTGTGTTAGGTTTAGTCAGGTTTATTAATTAATTTAGTCTAAGATTTATAGTCTTCTTTCTATTTGCCAGGTGATACGCATTTTGGAGGTTGTGAATATAATATAAATACCAAAAACAAAAATAGCCAAACAATAAATTACATACTATTTCATTGTATTAAAGAAACATTCTAATAACAATAATTTTAAAAATGAATCTCACAAATAAACAAACATAATATACTAGTGGGAAAAAACCAAAATACAAATCCCATAATTGTACTCCCCTATAGTTATTGTACAATTACAAAACAAGAAGAAAATTGGAAGTACTTGTTCTTCTCTCTCTCTTTCTCTCTCTCTCCCCTATGGTACAGAGCATCAGATACAAGAAATTAAAGGGATGAAATATTAAAACGAGCAAAGACAAAAAAGCAAGAAAACAGAAAATATTTGCAAATGTGAAAACTGTCATCCTGGAACTCTATAGCATTGTGAGCACCAATGATAATCAGACCTGATCTTATTTTATCTTCAAGCTTTTCTTAATGATATTTGTCATAGGTTTCAATTTTTAAACCATGATTTATTTTCACTTTGAGTTTAATATAAGTGAATTTTCCTTCTTTTGTTGCTTTTTCATAAACATGTCAAAATTTACTACAGTTGCCTGGTTCACGTATTTTTAGCTACTTGAGCTTAATTTTCTTTTGCCCTAGTGATTTTAATGTGATCTTTTGGAAAAAATAATTAGATATAATAAGAATATTTTTCTACTTTTCTTTTCCACACGTTTTTCTTTTTAATTTTAAATAGTTCTACATTTTTCTCAGTTTTCATTTGTAACCCTAATCAAAAAGCTTCTGTTTTCATTTCAATTCAAATGATATATTTTGTTGCCTTTATTAATATTGCTCTAGTAATCGGATAGTTTTTTGTAATGTTTTGTAATAAAAAGTAATTTTATATTGATATTAACAAAATGGGAGTTAGAAAAATAAGTTTATAAGGAGTTAAAAAATCGTGTGAATAAAATGATTTCTTTAGGCCTCCGAAAGTAAATTTAAGGAAGACAAAATGAAACAGAAGGCCACTATTTGTAGTGTTTCTTCTCTAATTTTAAAACATGCTTATTTTTAATAAGGCTCTTATAATGTCACTGTTATGGGTTGCATTGTGGTTCTGGGACTTTATTCTTGCTCTGTAATGGTAAACAAAGAGTTAAATCAAGGTACAAGTCTTATTCTTCTTTTTTTGCTGTTGTTGATGTTGTTTATTTTTTAGAATAAAGATAAACAAAAGTTTTTGGTTTATTTAAGCAGCTTCAAGTACACATGATTTTCCCTTATTTTGGAACTTTCATTGAGAAGACATTCCAAATACGTAAAAATCACACCTGAGACAATTGCATTACAGTTCCTAGTGCATTAAAAGCCTCAACTTTGAATATGATTTAAAGAGGGGATACCTTCGTGTCACCAGACAACCTGAGCTCCTCAATAGATGTTCTCCTATCACTCTCAACTCTTGGCACACTTTCTTTTAATATAGTAATATAATATGGCATTTGATGAATATTAATGCTTAATAAGAACATGTGGAAAAATGAATACCTACATGCATTTAGATTGAAATATTTTCTCATAATATAATTTAGAGAAATGAGTAACTACATTTGGAATAGTATCAAATGGATATTCAGCTGTAAGTAGAAGTGAATCAAGATGAAATGTAACTAAACATACAATGATTATACTCTTTTACTTTTAATATTTAAAGACATGGTGAGAGCTATATCGGTTTAAAAATATCAACAAATTATTTTTCACATATTGATATTTCTAACCAAAAATAGAATAAAAAAAAAAAAAACAAAGTAAAAAACTTAGAATAAAAAGAGTGTTAAGGGCAAGGGAAAAGTTGATTTTAAATGTTTCACTATTAAGCCTTGAATATTACAGTTAACTATAACTCATTATTTTAATTAATGTCAATTGTTTTTCTTCCTCTCTCCCCTACTGAATTGTGTAATGTAGAGAAAGGTTTTACTTACTATTATAACTTTAGGTCCCAGAAGAGTGCCTGATACAGAAATATTGCTAAGCAATTGTTGAATAAATAAATGAAAAAAATCAAAATGCCAAAACTTTTTCATAAAAATTATTTTAAAGAAAATTACTTGAAAAATATTCTGAGACAAATCAAAATTATATTTTAGCATAATGTTTTTGTGATTAAAATATACATAAATGTAAAACATTAAAAACCTGAATGTTAATTTCATCGATTTTTCTACTTCACTTCATGACTTTGTTAATTAAATTAATTAATTAATTCTAATTTAGAGGAATAAAGGATAAAATTAAGCCATATTTGGAGTTTGTGAAAGGACTTTATGCTGCCATTGATAAGGCAGTTACAGAGCAAATTGTAAAGATTTAAGCTCAGATTTAAGATCTGAGGTTGAAAGCTAGTTGATTCTATTTTGTATTGAAAAAAACTTACCTGTCAAAATTCCTTAACCACCTTGATAGTGATACTGCTACCCCACTCTAATTACTTGAACTAAAGTATCTGTGTAGTATTCATTGGCATTTCTTTTTTTATTACCAGAAAATGTTTAATTCTCAGATAACTTTCTTCTGTATTATTTTGGGCACCTTTCATCTGTCATTAAATGGTATTTGCTCTGGAAAAAAGGAAACCTATGTATATGTGCAGCCACAGAGTCAACCACTATAAAACAAAGTAACAAAGCAGTGATTTTGATTGTGAAGACTTTTCCACTTATGTGGGAAAATAGTAATTGATAGCATTTATTAGAACATCTTTTGAATAGTTTTAGTATATCTTTATAAATAATATAATTATTATATTATGCAGATTTATTTTAAATTGTGATGATCAATTAATTAAATAATCAAAAGTGTCATCAATTCATTTCTAATATTCTGGCTCTTAAAGATGAATCCTTGGAATCCAAAACACATAGATGAAAAAATAATTCCACTTAGAATTAAGTGCACCAAGTTTATTGTCTTGTACCTATAATCATACCAACTGGTGTAATTCTGCTTCTATAAAATTCAACAAAAGGCAAAACTATAGGAGCAAGTAGCAGGCTGAATATTGCCCCCCAAAGACATCAGGTGTCCCCTGCAACCTGTAATAAGTTACCATATTTGAAAAAAGGTCTTTGCAGATATGACTAAATTAAGAATCTTGAGATGAGATTATCCTGGAATATCTGAGTGGGTTCTAATGCATTGCCATGTATCCTTATAAAAGGAAAGTTCAGGGAGATTTGACACAGAAATGGAAGGGAAGAAAGCAATGCAGTCATGGAGGCAGAGATTAGAATGATGCAGGCACAATCCAAGGGATGCTGGCAGCCACAAGAAGCTGGAAGAGATAAGATATGGGTTCCTCCTTAGAGCGAAGGGAGGGAACAAGTACCAGGTAACACTTTGATTTCAACACAGTGATATTCATTTTGGACTTCTGACCTCCAGAACTGTGAGGGAATACATTTCTGCTGTTTTAAGACACCTAGTGTGTGGTAAATTATTACAAAGAAGCCATATGAAATGAATTAAAGCAGGAAACAGAATAGTAACTGCCAGAGTCTGGAGATGGAAAAGGAGTTCACTAAAGAGTAGCATGGGCAATATTCTGGGTTAATGGCATTTTTCTTTAGGTTGATAATAGTGTTAGCTATATAACTATGTGTTTGTCAAAATTTCCATTATGGTATCTAAAATGGGAGAATTTTACTATAAAAATTGTGCCATAAAAAATGGAAAAGTGTTAATGAAATAGACATATTCCTAGAAACACATGAGCAACCCACACTGATCCTAGAACAAATAGAAGACTTTAACAAACCAATCACAAGTAAGGAATTGAAACAGTCATCAAAAATCTTCCCAAAATGAAAAGTCCAGGACCAGACGGTTTGAGAGCTGAATTCTACTGATGATTTAAAGAAGATTTAATATCAATCTTGTTCAAACTCTTCCAAAAATTGAAAGGGGAGGAATTCTACTAAACTCATTTTATGAAATAAACATTACCTTAATATCAAAGCCAAATAATGACATTATGAAAAAAGAAAATTACAGAAAAATGTCTCTAATGAATACAGATGCAAAAATCCTCAACAAAATACTTGCTGAAACTGAATCCAAAAGCACATTTTTAAAATTATACATTGCAATCAAGTGGGCTTTATAGCAAGTCTGCAAGGATGGTTCAGCATAAGAAAATAAATCAGTGTAATACACCACATTAATAACTTGGAGAAGAAAAATCACATGATCATTTCAATAGATGCAGAAAAGGCATTTGATAAAAGACAATATCCTTTCTTGAAGAACATTCTGAGAGATAGAAATAAAAGGAAACTTTCTCAATATGATAAAAGTACATAAATGAAAAACCCAGAGTTAACATTGTATTCAATGGTGAAAGACTGAAAGCTTTCCTGCTGAGGTTGAGAATGAGAAGAGGATGCATACTGTCTCTACTGTTATTCAATATCATGCTAGAAGTTCTAGCTAGAGAAATTAGGCAAGAAAAAGAAATAAAATGCACCCAAATAAGAAAGGAATAAGTAAAACTTTCACTATTCACTGATGAAATGATCCTATACATAGAAAATCCCAAAGAATCCACAACAAAACTACTAGAACTAATAGACAATGTCAGCAAAGTGGCAGGATACATGATTCATATAAAAATACCAACAGTGTTTCTATATACTAATAATGAGCAATCTGAGAAAAAAGTCAGAAAAATGATCTATTTACATTAGTGAATAAAATAATCACATATTTAGAAAGAAACTTAAGCAAGGACATGAAGGACCTGTATTCAGAAAATTATAAAACATTGCTAAAAGAAATCATAGATTATCTAAATAAATGGAAAGCAGTCTGTGTTTATGAGTTGGAAAACTAAATATCATTAAGATGCCAATTCTACCTAAACTGATTTACAAATTCAATGCAATCCTAATAAAAATTCCAACAGCCTTCATACAGGATTGGAAAAGCCAGTATCAAATTTATCTGGAAGGGTAAGGGACCCTGAATAGCCAAAAATATCTTATAAAAGAACAAATTTGGAGGACTCTCAATTTCCAACTATAAAGTATATTATCTAGCTATAGTGGTAAAAACAGCAAGGTACTGGCATAAAGATAGACAGATTGACAAATGGAATCAAATTGAGATTTAGGGAATAGACTCTCACATTTATGGTCAAGTGATTTTTGACAAGGCTCTCAAACTCACTCAACTGGGTCAGAACAGCTTATTCAACAAATCATACTTGGAAAACTGGATATCCATATTTAAAAAAAAGAAAGAGGACCCCTCTCTCATATATTGTACAAAAATTAACTCAAAATGGATCAAGGACCTAAATATAAAAACTAGAACCCTAAACCACCTAGAAGAAAATGTAGTGATACATCTTCAAGATCTTGTGGTAGGTTTTGGTTTCTTGGACTTTACATCCAAAGCATGAGCAATGAAAGAAAAAAGTAGTTATATAGGACTTCCTCAAAATTAAACACTTTGTGTTTCAAACAATTTTCCTAAGAACATGAAAATGCAGCTATCTCAATGGTAAAAAAAAAAAATCTTCAGAAACCACATATCCAACATGGGTTTGATTTCCATGTTATATTAAGAGATCACATAACTTAATGGCAAAAAGACAAGCAACCTATTTTAAAAATGGGCAAAAAACTTGAATGGACATTTTTCCAAAAAGGAAATACAAATGGCCAAAAAGCACATATAATGATGCTCAACATAAGTAGCTATTATGGAAATGTAAATCAAAGCTATAATGAGATATCAATTCACAACTTATAGAATGGCCATTATTAAAAAAATAAAACAGAAAATTAAAAGTACTAGAAAGGATGTGGAGAAATAAGAACACTCCTTCATTTTTGGTGGGAGTGTAAAATGGTGCAGGCTTTGTGGAAGACAGTTTGGCAAATCCTCAGGAAACTAAATATAAAACTGCCATATAATCTGGCAATCCTGTTCCTAGGGATATATTCAGAAGAACTAAAAGCAAGGTTACAAACAGATAATTGCACTGATGTTCATAGCGGTATTATTCACAATTGCTATAAGATAGAAACAACCCAAGTACCCATCAAATGATGAATGGATAAACAAAATGTGGTATATACATATGATGAAATACTATTCAGCTGTAAGAAGTAATGAGTTGGGGAAGCACATGACAACATGGAGGAAACTTGACTACATTATGTTAAATAAGCCAGACACAAAAGAATGAATATTGTATGGTCTTATTAATATGATCTAAATACAATGAGTAGACTTATGAAGTTGGACTATGGAGTGTAGGTTGATGGGAGATGGATTGTGGGTTGAGAAGGAGGAGCAGATGCTGGATGTATGTAGAATATTTAATAATGTTAACTGTAAAATGGTGGTAATGGATGGAATTCATGATAGCATATTATGAGTGTAACAAACACTGCTCATTTATGGATGTAATTGTGGCTGAAATGGGTAGTCTTGGGAGGTTAATGTTATTTCAATGACAGCTGGAGGATAATCTAGGAACTGTGTAACAGTGCTTTGGGTGGTAGATGATGATTGTGGTTAATAATATAAATACAGGAATATTCTACAAGGTGTTAAAAATGTGGTGATACATGGGAAAAACATAACTAATGTTACTTATAGACTACAGTTAATAATATAATATTTTTGTAGTAAAACCAAAGAAAGTATTATATAATGCTAAAGGTAAAAAAAAAAGAATATGGGATTTAGTTTTATGAGATATGAATATGATTAAGCATTTTTTCTTCTTCAAAAAAGAGACCTTGATCATGTCATTGAACCAATCTATTCTCATCTGTGTGCCTTTCTGAACACAGGAGGAAAAATTGAATTCATTTTCAGAATTAGATAAAAGTGCCTGGACAGAATTTTTTGGATTAATGCTGCCATAAATTAAGTTGCCCTTTGTTTGATGTTTTATTTTTCTGAGTTTGAAATAAAATTTACCTAAAAAAATGAAAAAGGGTTTAGTACCATAAATCATGCAATATTTTATATAATAATTTTCTCTTCTTTATATGCATTACTTAATTTTATCATTCCTATTTTTGATTAATTGATTAACAAGTTGTTTCATATTTTATTTATTAATTATGTTACTTTTTATTATTTTCTTTTTGAAATAATCATATTATGATGTGGTCAGTTTTAGTCTTTTTATATTATCTAATTCAATTTTTTTCTTTTTATCTATATTATTTCTTCATGTCTGAATTTCAAAATTGTATTTTCAAATTTTTTAATAACCCTAGCAGCCCATTTTTAATTAATTAATGAAGGTATCTAAGGCTGTGAATTTGCCTCTTGCTGTAGTGTTGGTCACATACCTGATTTTTAAGTATAATATTCTAATTTTCCTTTTTTTGAAATAATTTGTCATTGTAATTTTGACATCACATTTAATGTAGTAGCTTCTATAACACTACTTTGTTAATTACCAAATATGGTTTCTTGGTTTATTTACACTTTTTCTTTAAGTTTTCAATTTCATTATATTGTGGTCTGTATAGTTTTGGGATCTGGGAATTTATTAGATATTTTTTGTGGCTTCATCTAGATAAATTGCAAATAAAGAGTTGAAGAGTCCCTCTGTTTTGAAGTTTTAAATTTATACATACACAGCATGGTTTTTAATCTCTGCTCTTCATATTTAATATCTGCTCTCTTATTAGGTTTATATTTTCTTATCTTTCCCCTGAATTATAGGACAGCATCTCAATGTGTGTTTTGTATCCTCTGATTTAATTTTTGCCAATAGAAAAACTGAAGTTAACCATAACAATATTCTTTAAAGAGGTTGCAAATGACAATATTAATAAAAGAACAGATTGTAAAAAGCTCAAACCAAGATAACAAACTTTGGAGATTTAGAAGTATACGTTAAAATGTGTTAGAAATCTCATTTCTATGGTGGATTGTCCAAAAAAATATTTTTACATTTCACAAATCAATATTGACCTTATAGTAAGTGGAAATACAACCTGAATCCTGATAATAGGTCAGATTAAGGTTTTAGTAATTGTGGATGGGGATATTTATTCTTTTTCTTAACACGTTTTTGTAAATATTTTAGTTAGAAATTTGTAGAAACCACTAAAAGGACTCTTAGATAAAGACCATTATAAAGTACATTTTATATTTGGCTCATTTCTTTAATGTTTCTATTTTGTTTTTTAACCAACACACTTCTTGTGAACCTTATTTTTTCATTTTTCATTTTCCCTTTTAGATAATATTCCTTTTTTCCCTCACTATCTTGATTAAAAATGATTTGCATGCAGAATTTTAGGTTTTTAATACATACAAGCATAGGTTAATATTTTTTTCCCCTTAGACTACCTCCTGGTATCCAAACTTCATAGAATGTACAAATCTCTCATTACCTTATTAAAAACTTTTGTTTCACCACCTTTCAATCAGCAAATATATTATTAACCAAGCATATTGATTAGTTAAATAAAGGAGGATAATACACTATCCATGATCTTATGGCTGTACATCATTAAGCATAATTTGGACAACTAAATGTAAATTTAATATTATAAGTAATTTGGGGTGTATTTTTGTAAGACTGAGATAGAGGTAAATATTATTTATGCTTGGAAATGAGTACACCTTAGCTTTTGCTAGATCTTTATTGTGGACTGTTGAATCTAGTCAGGAGCTGAGCTGTTTGGGGATTTTGTTGTTGCTATGGTTACTCTCATTGCACCACAAGCTTCAAAGTTCTTTAGTGTTACCTTAAATAATTTGGGGGCCAACCACAGGGCTTGGTTTGAATTGCAGAGTGTTCTTCTCAGTGTCTGTTCCACACCTAGCTTTAGGTCTTCTCTTCCCTCTGAGCCTCAGAGGAGGTCTCTCGCCACTCTCTTTACCTCCTCACCCTTATCTGTAGACGACTGTTTCTTGGTTCTCAATGCTCATTAGCCATATGGTGGGGGGAGGGAATTCTCTGTTGATACATTCAAGAGTTCAATGTGTCTTTTGACCCCATATTTTCCTCTTAAAAACTTATGTTTCATGAAACTATTGCTGTCATGGGTGAACAGTAAAATGAGTCTTGGAAAATGTTTGATTTAATTTTTACTGAAGGCTTAGAAATGTCACATTTTAGAAATTCTCATTTATAGGACCACATCATTTTCTTCAAACAATTTATATTTAAATTTATTTATCATTATGAGTTGGCTGGTCAACGTAAGCATGTTCCCGACAAAGGGGGTATTGGGGATATTTTCTGGTGGGAGTAGCATGTCACTAAAGCAGGCCTTTTGATATATTAAAAAAAAATTAAAAGCAAAACAAGTTTAGATTTTAATCATATTTATAGGGTTTCTAAGTCTTTCTGTTTTACAGAATTGCTTGTTGGCTTCAAGTCTTCCCATCTCTGCCCTTTGAAGAGATGGGGAAGGCCTGGAGTCACACAATTGTAATTTTGTATTCTGGTGTCTTTTCCCATGAGTGCAAGGTATTCCTTTCCTTTAAGATTTCTAAAGTCATTTTTTTTTTCTTTTCTAATGAAAAAAAAAAAAAA
>JAQZBX010050051.1:9073-19861 GCA_029593785.1 Cabassous unicinctus | reverse complement strand
CCTGCCGTGAGGTTGCTGCATCAGCCCACCGCACCACTCAGGCCAGCGTGCCCTCACAAGGAGGTCTCGGGAAGTGAACCCGGGCCTCCCATATGGTAAACGGGGGCTCTATCCACTGAGCCACACCCGCTTCCCTAAATATATTTTTTAATGTTTTTAAAGATACTTAGATTACACAAATGTTACACAAAAAATATAGGGCTTCCCATATGCCCCGCTCCCCAGACCTCCCACACCCTCCCACATAAACATCCTTCATTAGTGTGGCACATTCACTGCAATTGATAAACGCATCCTGGGGCTCTGCCATTCAGCATGGACCATAGTTCACATTGTAGTTTACACTCACTTCCACAGTTCTGCAGGCTATGGGAAGACACATAATGGCAAATATCTGTCATTGCAATGCCATTCAGGATGAGTCCCAAGTCCTGAAAAAGCCCCCGCATTACACCTGTCTTTCCCTTCTGCTGCCCCCAGAACCTCCAGTGTCCACTGCCTCCACATCAATGCTGTAATTTCTTCCATTGCTAGAATCACAAGTCTATAGCAGAATACCAGTAAGTCCACTCTAGTCCATAGTTCATTCCCCAATCCTGAGGATTCTGGGATGGTGAAGCCCCCTCTAATTGAGAGGGGGCTTCGATCCCATAGGGCAGATGGATGGGATTCTCTTGCTTGCAGTTGTAGGCTCTCTCATTTCCTTGGTATGGTGGTTGTCAATCCTCACCTCCTTGTTAGTTGTCCTGAGTGAGTCCAATGAACTGGAGAGTAGGTGTTGCAACTCCGCTGAGGCTCAGGGCCCAGCTGGCACAAGGACAGACATGGCAACTCTATATTCATTTTCTTTAGGACCTGCCAAACAGCCCTTCACAGTGGCTGTACCATCCTGCATTCCCACCAACAGTGAAGAAGTGTTCCTATCTCTCCACATCCTCTCCAACACTTGTAGTTCTCTGTCTTTTTAATAGTGGCCATTCTGATAGGTGTGAAATGATATCTCATTGTAGTTTTGATTTGCATTTCCCTAATCAAGAGTGATGTTGAGCATTTCTTCATGTGTTTTTTTGCCATTTGTACTTCTTCTTTGGACAAATGTCTATTCAAGTCTTTCGCCCATTTTTGAATTGGATCATTTGTCTTTTTATTGTTGAGTTGTAACATCTCTTTATATATCCTGGATATTAAACCCGTATCAGATATGTGATTTCCAAATATTTTTTCCCATTGAGTTGGCTGCCTTTTCACCCTTTTGACAAAGTCCTGTGATGTACAAAAGTGTTTAATTTTGAGGAGGTCCCATTTATCTATTTTTCCTTTTGTCACACGTGCTTTGGGGGTAAGGTCCAAGAAACCACCATCTACTACAAATGTGTTTCCCCACATTTTCTTCTAGTAGTTTTATGGTCCTGGCTTTTATATTTAGGTCTTTGATCCATTTTGAGTTGATTCTTGTATAGGGAGTGAGATAGCGGTCCTCTTTCATTCTTTTCACTATAGATATCCAGTTGTCCCAGCACCATTTGCTGAAGAGATAGTTTTGTCCCATTAACATGGACTTGGTAGGTTTGTCAAAAACCAATTGACCATATAAATGAGGGTTTATTTCTGGATTCTCAATTCTATTCCACTGATCGATGTGTCTACCTTTATGCCAGTACCATGCTGTTTTGACCACTGTAGCTTTGTAATACGTTTCAAGGTCAGGCTGTGAAATTCCTCCCATTTCACTCTTCTTTTTTAGAATGCTTTTGGCTACTCGGGTGCACTTTCCCTTCCAAATGAATTTGGTAATTGCCTTTTCTAATTCTGTAAAGTAAGCTGTTGAGATTTCGATTGATATTGCACTGAATCTATGAATCAGTTTGGATAAGACTGATACTCTTATGATGTTCTTTATTTCTGTGGGGTCAGTGGTGATAACCCCTTCCTTATTTCTTATTTTGTGTATTTGCATCTTCTCTCTTTCCTTCTTTGTTAGTTTAGCTACAGGTTTGTCAATTTTATTGATCTTCTCAAAGAACCATCTTTTGGTTTTATTTTTTCTAGTGCTTTCTTATCTTCTATTCCATTTGGTTCTGCTCTAATCTTTGTTATTTCCTTCTTTTTGCTTCCTCTAGGGCTAGTTTTTTGTTCTTTTTCTAATTCCTCCAGGTGTGCAGTTAGGTCTTCAATTTTAGCTCTTTCTTCTTTTTTGATATATGCATTTATGGCTGTGAATTTCCCTCTCAGTACTGCTTTTGCTGCATTCCATAGGTTTTGATATGTTTTGTTGTCATTTTCATTCGTTTCTAGGTAGTTACTGATTTCTTTTGCGATTTCCTCCTTGAGCCACTGTTTGTCTAAGAGTGTGCTGTTTAACTTCCATATCTTTGTGCCTAATCTGGTTCTCTGGCCCTTCATTCCATTGTGGTCGGAGAAATTACTTTGTATAATTTCAATCTTTCTGAGAGTTTTACTTCCTCTTTTCCTATTTGGATACCTTTAACTTTTTTTTCTTGTCTAATTGCCCTAGTTAGAACTTCTAGTACAATGCTGAATAAAAATGGTGACAGTGGGCATCCCTGTCTTGTTCCTGATCTTAGAGGGAAAGCCTTCAACCTTTCCCCACTGAGTATGATGTTGACTGTGGGTTTTTCATATTGCTTGGCAGAACTCATCCGTGAAGCCATCTGGTCCTGGACTTTCTTTGCTGGGAGATTTTTGATGATGGATTCAATCTCCTTAAAATGCAATTGGTTTGTTAAGTTCTTGTATTTCTTGTAGCATCAGTGTAGGTTGGTTGTGCATTTCTAGGAATTTGTCCATTTTATCTAGGTTGTCTAGTTTGTTGGCATAGTTTCTCATAATATCCTCTTATGATTTCTTTTTATTTCTGTGGCGTCAGTTGGAACTTCCCCCCTTTTATTTCTGATTGTATTTATTTGCATCTTCTCTTTTCTTTTGCTAGTCTAGCTAGGGGTTTGTCAATTTTATTGATCTTCTCAAAGAACCAGCTTTTAGCTTTTTTGATTTTCTCTACTGTTTTTTTTTTCTCAATTTCATTTATTTCTGCTCTAATCTTTATTATTTCTTTCCTTCTGCTTGCTTTGGGATTAGTTTGCTCTTCTTTTTCTAGTTTCTCTAGCTGTTCAGTTAAATCTTTGAGTTTAGCTCTTTCTTCATTTTTAATATAGGCATTTAGAGCAATAAATTTCCCTCTCAAGACTGCCTTCACTATATCCCGCAAGTTTTGATAAGTTGTGTCTCGTTTTCATTTGTCTCAATATATTTACTGATTTCACTTGTGATTTCTTCTTTGACCCACTGATTATTTAGGAGTGTGTTGTTTAGCCTCCACACATTTGCAAATTTGCTTTTTTCCTGTCTATCATTGATTTCCAGTTTCATTCCATTATGATCTGAGAAGGTGCTTTGTATAATTTCAATCTTTTTATATTTACTGAGAGCTGAATTGTGACCTAACATGTAGTCTATCCTCGAGAAAGATCCATGGGCACTTGAGAAGAATGTATAACCCGCTGAGTTTGGATGCAGTGTTCTGTATATGTCTGTTAGGTCTAACTCATTTATCATATTGTTCAAGTTCTCTGTTTCCTTGTTGATCTTCTGTCTAGTTGTTCTATTTAATGATGTGAGTGGGGTGTTGAAGTCTCCAACAATTATTGTAGAGATGTCTGTTTCTCCCTTAACTTTTCCCAGAGTTTGTCTCATATATTTTGGGGCACCCTGGTTAGGTGCATAGATATTTGACTATTATATCTTCCTGGTGGACTGTCCCTATTATTAATATGTAATGGCCTTTTGTATCTCTTATAACTTTTTTGCATTTAAAGTCTGTTTTGTCTGATATTAGTACAGCTACCCCTGCTCTTTTTTGGTTACTATTCATGTGGAGTATCTTTTTCCAACCTTTTACTTTCAGCCATTTTGTATCCCTGGGTCTAAGGTGAGTTTCTTGTAAGCAGCATATGGATGGCTCATGTTTTTTATCCATTCTGTCAGCCTGTATCTTTTGATTGGGGAGTTTAATCCATTCACATTCTATGATATTACTGTAAATGCATTATTTACTTCCTCCATTTTATTCTTTGGTTTTCATGTCATATCTTATTTTTGTCTGTCTTTTTACTCTTCTGGTTGTCCTTTCTGCTATTCTTTCTTCTATACTCTCCTCCAAGCCTGTCTCTCCTGTCTTTTTCTTTCAGGTTCTAAGGCTTCCTTTAATATTTCCTGCAAAGGTAGATTCTTTTTTGCAAACTCTCTTAGTTTCTGTTTGTTTGTGAATATTTTATACTCACCTTCATATTTGAAGGACAGTTTTGCTGGATAGAGAATTCTCAGCTGGCAGTTTTTCTCTTTCAGTTTCCTGATTGTATCATACCACTGTCTTCTCGCCTCCATGGTTTCTGAAGAGAAATCTGCACTAAGTCTTACTGGACGTCCCTTGTATGTGATCGTTTGCTTCTCTCTTGCTGCTCTGACAATTTTCTCTTTCTCTTTGACATTTGACATTCTGAGTAGTATGTGTCTTGGATTAGGTCTATTTGGATTTATTCTGATTGGGGTACAGTGTGTTTCTGGACATATATGTTCATTTCTTTTGTGAGTGTTGGGAAATTTTCAGCTATGATTTCTTCAAATATTCTTTCTGCCCCGTTTACCTTCTCTTCTCCTTCTGCAACTCCCATAACATGTATGTTGTTGTGTTTTGTGTTGTCATTTAACTCTCTGAGCCCCTGTTCAATTTTTTCCATTCTTTTCTCTCTCTGTTCTTTTTTCTCTTCAATTTTAGCTGTTTTGTCTTCGGTATCACTCATTCTTTCTTCTGTCATTTCAAGTCTGCTGTATGCCTCAAATGTGTGTTTTTTTTGTTTCTTGTTTTCTTAAGATTTATTTATTTATTTATTCCCCCCACCCCGACACCTGGTGTTTTGTGTTTGCTGTCTGCTCTCTGTGTGTTCTTCTGTGTCTGCTTGTCTTCTCTTTGGGCGGCACCAGGAACCAATCCTGTGACCTTCCGGAGTGGAGAGAGACTGCCCAATTTCCCGCGCCACCTCAGCTCCCTTATATGCTGCGTCTCTCATTGTCTCTCTTCTGTGTCTCTTTTTGTTGTATCATCTTGCTGTGCCAGCTGTCTGCGTGGGCCAGCACTCCACGTGGACCAGCATTCCATGTGGACCAGCTTGCTTTTCACCAGGAGGCCCCGGGAATCTAACCCTGGACCTCCTATATGGCAGGTGGGAGCCCAATCACTTGAGCCACATCCGCTTCCCTGAAATGTGTTTTTGATCTCACCTCCTGTGTCTTTCATTCCCATAAGCTCTGTTACTCTTTTGTTCAGGATTTCAAATTCTTCTTTGCACTTGCTCAATGTCTTCTTGAGGTCATTTATCTCTTTGACCAGATTGTCTTTCAACTCATTAATTTGATTTTGGAAATTTGTGCACATCTCACTGATTAGTTCTCTCAATTTCTGCATCTCTTTTGGGGTTTTGATATATTCCTTTTCTTGGGCCATGTCTTCTATTTTCTTGGTATGGCTCGTAATTTTTTGCTTATTTCTTAGGCATCTGACTAGGATGTAGTTTACTCAGATGCTCAATTTCTTTCTCTTTCGTATGGATTTAGTGGTAGGAGGCTGTGTGTTACCACTACTCTTTGATTCTTGGCTCGACCTGGATTGTTAGGATTGCCCTCCTGGTTGCTCAAAACTGGGCACTGGACCCAGTAATTGGTTGTAGAGTCGCTTCCTAGGGCCTTGTGGAGGGAGGCTATAGAGGCCAGGAAAAGCCTCTCCTACTTATTTTTAATTTTTTTGTGTGCACTTCCATGGTCTCCCAGCAGACAGCACACCCTGGCAGCTCTGAGTTCAATGCCTGGTCTGAGTGTATTTGTGGCAACACAGACCAGATCAATGCGATAGAGCTTCCTGTCTGGAGGCTATAAGCAGTTCTGTTGTCGAGATTTCCCTCTTTTGTCCCTCTCTCCTCTGGGCGGCATCCAGCCTTCTCCGGGTGTCCTAAACCCTAGATTTTTTTCTAGGCTGTTTCAGCCTATCCTCTAGCTATTTTTCTGGAGGAGAAGCGTGTCCCATGTCTTTCTAGTCTGCCATCTTCTCGGAAGTCCAAGGATCAGTTTATTTAAAGCTTTGTGCCATAGTTTCTCTCATATATATTTCAAAACTTGCATGATAAAAATAAAAGAGAAAACTAACTGTAAGCAGCCCAAATTTACAAACTGGAGGAGCATATTTTAACTGTTTTATATAATGTGGCAGTATTTACAAGAGTGTGTTTTCCCTGCTGATGCGGTTTAAAAACGGGGCAAAATTTGAAATATAATCTTGGCTACTTTATTTTATCCATTCCTCTATACCCTGTCTCCCAAGTGTACTTTACATGTCTATATGAAACTATAACTCTTCATTCTTACAAAATAACAGTTCCCTTTATGTTATGAAAACATGAGGAAATAAGAAAAGGAAATATTTTGTTTTATTGGGAATATGTGAATCCTTTATTTTTCAGTCATGAGACACTTCACAGCTTTGGTTCTGGGTTTAATCACGTTTCTAACCTGTGAATTCTGTCCTCACAGGACTAAAAATTGCATGCCATTAGAGAAAAAGAGTTATAATTAATAATAATAATAATATATTCCTTTTGGTTCCTTAAGCCAAAAATGGAAGATAAAATTGATATTTGAGATTGTAGGATACATTCTAGTTGTTCGTTATAATCATATTTTATATAATGAAACTAAATGTAATAAAAATAGTATGGTATTGAGCTGCCTAAAATAAAATTAACCAGTTTGACCTTTGTTTCTATTGCCTTACTCTTTGCTAAGTTACAAAATACCAAATTATACATGCCAGAAAATGCTGAATGAAAAATAGCTAACTAGTCACATACACTCAGTTCAGCTAGCCCATGTCCAATTACCTTTTTGAGAGGGAGAGTCTGAATCCATTCCATGGAGTTCACGTCAAAGATGTCCACTGCATTTTCACTGTACACTGAGAGGTACGGGGCATTGTAACCTGGGAGAAGGAGTGGAAGGGACAGACTTGCGATTACTCGTCACTATTAGACCCAAAACATTTAAAAAGATCTATACAAGATAACTTAGAGTGGAATCCTATCAAAATTGTATAGCTGTCATACAGTAACCACATCAAGACATTTCTGAAGTAGACAAAACATAAATCATAAATGACGAATTGGCATACCATGGGTCAGATTATATAGTCATTACAAAACGGAACGCTCCCTTCACAATACTCGTTTTATAAAGGGATTTCATCACAATTTAAAGTATTTGATTTCTAAAGTAGTTAAGCTACTGACAATGTAACTTATGAAGCAGAGAAATCTTTGGGTGACTGTTCTAGTCGCAGTTATGAATTACGATAAAGCACCTAGCACAGTTACTTGCATAGGGTAGAAGCTCAATATATAATTGTTCAAAGAATGAATATCAATAAGTGGTGATAAGTGAAGAGAGAGTAAATGATTTACTTAAAATAAGGTCACAAATGAAATTATTGGCAGAGCTATTCATAAAAGTCAGATATTCCAACTTTTATTCCCCATTAGAAATCTATAGATAATAGTACTTTGAATTATTATCTGACTAGGTTACAAACAGCATTCATTCTATATACGGTGTCACAGATGAGTATTTATTTTGGAAGAAATGAAATACAAAGAATAGTTAGGTCTGGATGGGTAGGGTTAGGAGTCTTTTTCTCTCTTTCTTTAAATCTAGATTTCCTAATTTTCCTGTAATGAGCATGTATTGCTCTACTAAACTTTCTTCCACTGCACCTTTAAACTTGACTCTCTGCACAGCCACTGTTCCTCCTCCTACCTCGGTACAGTGGAGCAGGCTGCACTTCTCCTGTCCCAAACACCCTCCCACCTGGGCTCTGAGTCAGCCTCTCTGGCTTGTTAGGGGATCTTACTCTATTTCCTGTATTTTCCGCAGGTCCACCTTTCCCCAGAGGCTCCCTCATGGCTCTTTCCCTTCAGCACTGAAACCTGCCCACATTTCTCCATTAAAAACGAGGCATTCTGAGTAGGTGTCCCTCCTGCTGTCCCGCAAACACCACATTTCTCCATTAAAAACGAGGCATTCTGAGGGGGTGTCCCTCCTGCTGCTCCTATAAACGCTGCACTTCTGCTGGCACAGCACTTACGTTTTGCTGGAACTAGTCTCACTGTGACTCTCATCCTGCGCTGCAGGCTCTGTGAGGGTTGGACTGCCTATACTTGATAATTTATTCATGTCTGAATATTTCCTGAAGCAAAACAAGCAATTTAAAATTTCTGTCTAGATAAAAATGGAAAATGGAAAGCATTTCCATAGATGCTAAATTATGCCTTCACATAACCAATGAAGTATTTCATTCAGCGACTACTTTTCCCTGGATAAGTCCCATGAGTTATTAATGCTTATAAGCACTATATTTTGGGCGACCTTAAAGATAACCATTTGGAGTTATCTCAAAATACAACAATATAGATTAAAAACCCATCTGAGTAATATATTCCTTAGAAAGATTGACTTTAATTATGTGCATGTTAATACTGACCCGGGGGATTCAGGTCTAACTACATCATGGTTACTTTACATCAATTGACATATATACTTAAGAAAAACCTCAAGGATGACTTAAAAATAATAACCTGTTCCTAACAATGACCACATTTAGGAGATCAAATGGAAGGAAAACGAAAGGAGACAGAAAGAGCGCAGCCAAAAGTGAAGGGCATCTTACAGCAGGAGGAAGGACTTGCAGGCCACGTCAGCTCCTGCTGCCTAGATCGCCGGCCCTGGCAGTCCGTGTATATCCCGACGCTGCTAAAACACAGCAGGTATTCTTTACTGGAGATCTCAACTGCGCAGATGGCGTCCATCGGTTGATGCGTAATAAATGACAGTGTGTGGTCGTTTGAATGGAGCATGCTGCAGGGGCTGCCTTCTGCATTCAAGGGGTATCTGAGAAATCCTGACTGGAATCCCACACAGAGCTGCTCACTGAAGATCGCCATCCACTGGACGTTATATGGGACTTGTAGTTCCTTGAATTTCCTGTGACGAGTCTTGCTCTGAAGTAGTTCGTAACAGAGGACTTGCCTTTTCGTAGCCACACACAGGCATGTAAGAGCTCCGTGGCGCACCTTTCCAGAAGTTAGGGCTTGGCACCCTTTAGTCTCTGCCAGCTTGTAAAACTCAGTCTCTCGCCCGTCCAAAGCCGCCACGGGGAAAAGCCGCACATGGCGATTTCGTCCTGAGATGACAGCGACGAGCTGATCGTGCTGAATGAGTTCAATCTGATGGATCTTCTTATTGTCACCAACTCTAATAATTTCTAATAAATCAAATGCAAAATAATGTTTTATTACTTTAATCACATCCCAATTATATTCAAAAGGATATGTCAGATTATAATAAAGACACAAATATAGACACAGAAGAGTAAGAGATCAGAAAAGGGAGAAGAGTTCAACCCAGCGTGAGGCAGAACACAATTTCTACAGTAGGAAGCTCCGTTTATGACCGAGGCTTCCAGCGGCCAAGGCAGCGTTCTTGTCTGACAGTGCGTGCCAAACCCTAAGGAAATCCTTTTTGCTTACACTAATTTCTAGGGAACTTCACCATGGGGTTCCTATATTTTTAAAAAACTCTAAGTAACTGAGTAGTTGATATGTTACTGAAGGTATTTCTTAGGTAAAAATTAATGTAGTTTATTTTTTTTTATTTTTTATTTTTTTTAAGATTTATTTATTTTATTTATTTATCCCCTCCTTGCTGCTTGTGCTGCTGTGTCCATTCGCTGCGTGTCTTCTCTGTGTCTGCTTATCTCCCCCTTGCTGTGAGGTCTTGCCGCATCAGCCCACGGCGCCGCGCGAGCCGGCCTGCCCTCACAAGGAGGCCTCGGGACGCGAACCCGGGGCCTCCCATATGGTAAACGGGGGCTCTATCCACTGAGCCACACCCGCTTCCCTTAATGTAGTTTAAATGCACTGTTTTCCCAAGGTAGAACTTGATATAAAGACAGAACTTAGAATATTGTATTACATGTATGCTAAATTAAAGATTCTTCTTGATTTTACCCAGTATTTAATTCTTCCCTAGAAAAAACCTTGAGCTGGGGGTACGGGGGAACCCTTCAAACATGTTTTAATGGTTGCTACCTTTCATAATACTAATAAAACAATGGAAAAATCAAGTAATATTTTCTTCCATGGACCATCTTTAGAACGCAATCTGAGCTCATACACCAGAACTGTTTATACATAAAGTAACACTAAAAAGACAATACATGCTCGAAATTTTTGAACTTGAGGGGTTTATTGTTGTAGGATATGGAAAAACATCTTTCCTGCTCCTCTCCCTTTAACTCTTCAGGCACCTTGTCAGCCCTAGCACCTCCTCCCGACCCCCCTTTTCAACATGGCCGATAAGGCTTTAACAAGAACAAAGAACAGCTAACCTTCTCCACAGAAGTTTCCTGCCCTCCTCCCTAGCAACAGCAACCACCAATGCCCAACCACCATTCATCCCTAAACCCACCAATCCCTGCCCTCCTCCCTGTTGGCGCCCAACCTTCCCGCCACCCCTGCGGCCGCCAATCAGCGGCCGCCACCTCCCCCCTCCCCCTTTAAATAGTGTTGCATTCTCTGAATAAACAGACCTGAGCCACCAGCCTTGTCTCCGAGGTCGTCTCTCTTGCGCCGCGTCCGTCCTCCACACCCGTCGCCCCCCACTGGGGGCCCC
>JAQZBX010050050.1:0-19760 GCA_029593785.1 Cabassous unicinctus | reverse complement strand
TTATTTATTTATCCCCCCCTTGCTGCTTGTGTTTTACTGTGTCCATTCGCTGTGTGTGTTTCTTCCGTGTCTGCTTATCTCCCCCTTGTTGTGAGGTCCTGCTGCATCAGCCCACCGCACTGCGCGGGCCGGCCTGCCCTCACAAGGAGGCCCCGGGAAGCAAACCTGGGCCTCCCATATGGTAAACGGGAACTCTATCCACTGAGCCACTCCCGCTTCCCCCCGTTTCTAATTCTGCTTCTCGTTTTTTAATTGGAAATGAAGGCAGAGTGTTCTTTTCGTATAACAAACAATGAAAAAATTTCATTTGCCTGGGGAAAGAGAGAGCTTGGGAATCAAACAATATTAAAAAGAAACAAAAAGCAAAAATGTTTGTTGGAATTGAACTATAATTAATTGTATTAATTCATATTGTAGAAACAAATGGTCATAAGACCATAATGATGGAATTCATTTGTTCATGAATTGTTCATTCACCAAACATTAAGCACCTACTGTGAGAAAGTCAGTATGTTGGGTTTATGCTGCCAGTGCTAGACCTGGCCAATTCAGCTCCTGGATCTTGGGAAAGAAGAGTGTTTCTACCTTATCCAGGGAAACTGGAGAGTGTTAGATTGAATTTAGCCACAGAGGGAGGTGGGCCTAAGGGTGACTACCGTCAGAGGGCATTGCCACAGTGGGAGAAGGAAAAAGATTCCAGAGGAGGTTAAGTATTTCTCACGCATGAGGGGCTGGTCTCTTGGCTGGGTCCTGGTTTTTTATGTGTTTGTTTTTGTTCCAGTAACATGCTGTTTTGTTGCTTACAATTTAGAAATTCAAACAGCATTAAAGGGTGTAAGTAAGACGTAAAAGCCTCCTCCTCCTTAATCCCACTTCCCGGGGTGACCACTATCGATAGTTTCCTGTGTATTTTCCCCAGCAGTTTCGCATGCTGTTATGAGCATATATGAATATGTATGTGCACACACACAGTTTCACAGTGTGGTGTTTGTTTTTTCTTGGCACATCTTGAACACGTCCGTACATCAGTACACATGCATCCCCATATGGATCAAGTGAGGGGCATTTAGGGTCTTGGCACTAACTTAAGCCACCAGGGGCCCTCGGGAATTGGGGTTGGCGTGGGGAGGCCAGGCTTGGGAATAGCGGGGATCCAGGAAGTCCTGGAGGGTTGAGAAGCAGGAAGCAGGGAACACGGCAGCTTCCACTGCTGTAGCTCAGCCGTCACTGCTGGTTAATCCCACCACAAAAGAAATGCCAGCTTGTCTGTGTCCTCGTGTCAGCACCCCAAGATGAAAAGCGTGTGTGTGCATATAACCGAGGGACACACTGATGGGCCCACATGGTCTCGTACCCACCTCCAGGTTGGACCGGGGGCTAGTCGAGCAGGGCCCTAGTCCTTGCCCACCTGGCAGTATTCCTGCCAGGAGCTGCCCTCTCCAGGTTCCGAGGGGCCCGAAGCAACTGATTATCATTTAATTACCTCATTATTTTTAAAAACTGGCAGATATCAGAGACACCACCATCTGGGAAGGTAATATTTATGAATTAGCCTCCAGATATGCCTCTGTAGTTTCTCTTTCTCTGGCTCTTTTTTTTTAAAGCTGTATTTCCTTAGATTGCAGCTGCCTATGATGGTGGCTTTGTACTGTCTTCTGAAGAGGAAATAGGAAGATAACCCAGCCTTTTCCAGAGCCTGCTGGGAACATCTGCAGTGGTTGTATTTGGTGAGTGAGGAAATTCGATGCATGATACATGATTTGCTCAATGGTAAGCATCCTGTGGAAGAACTTGCCATAGACTGGCTTCTGGCTTTGGTCATCTCAGACCTCGTTTTCCCTCCTACCTCATTCCTCTGGTTACGTGTGGTGGGATCTGTTCGTGGCCTGGGATGTCCACTGTCATGCATTCTTGTGTCCTGACGTGGTGTGATCTGCCCTGGAGGGCAGCGTGAGTGTGCCTGGGAGCTTTCCTCCACCTCAGCAGCTAGCAGGAGCATACCTGCAGTGGGATGCTCGGGAGCCACGTTAGATGTACCCCACTAAACCAGAGTACAGTGTATTGATAAACTGCCTTCCATACATCATCTCCGGGAAGGGTGGGGGGCTAATCAGAGTGGAAGGAGAAGTGGTCTTGACTGATGGGTGTTAAGCTTAATACAGCCTGCTTTTCCCTGTTTCCCTAAAACCCTGAGAGCACTTTGCTTTGAGAGGCCCTTGGCAGGGGTGCCCTGGTAAATTCCCCTGTTCTCTAGGCCAGGGTGCTAAATGTAAGGCAGGAGAGGAAAGGAGATTCCCTTGAAGACAAGGGAATGTTGTGAGGAAGAGGGACAGACACAGTTTCCACTGCACTCGACAGTGTTGGACTCTGCTAGAGTCACGGTGGGGTTCGCCACAGCTCCACGTTCCGTTTAGAAGAGGCAGAATTGCAGGGAGTGTGGTAGGTGGGATTCCTCGGGAGGCTGAGGTGTGTAGAGAAGCCGTCACGCGGTGCAGCGAGAGCTCCGGTGGTTCAGCGCGGGACGGGCAGGAGAAGAACCTGTGCCTCGGGGACAGCGGCGAGCGGGCCACCGCGTCCTGCCGCCCGTCCTCCTCCAGGACGTTCGTGCTGCACCGCGCGGTTTTCCAGGTGCCCTCGCCTCGCTTCACCTTGAGGCAGGGCAGGCGTTGTGTGATTTGAGACGCCGGGCGGCTCATCCACGCTCACAGAGCCCCTCGGATGCCGGGTCTGTGCCTTGGGATTCCAGCTGAGCGTGCCTGGTGGCCCAGCCCCTTCCCCTGGCACCGTTCTGGTGCCCGGCCCGAGCGCACGCGGGAGCGGGGTCTGCTGGCAGCGGGGCGAGGAGAGGGAGCAGGCCCTCTGCGGCTCTACCGGGCGGGCCGGGAGTGCGGTGGGAGGCCATTCTTGGCCTGGTTCCGGCTCGTGTGGGTTTCTCCCCAAGGATGCTGGGGCCGCTGCTCTCTCGACTGGGGCTAAGGGCCTTGCTGCCCTCCCTTGTCCTCTGCCTCCTTGCTCCTGACCAGTTCCCGTGCTGGGTTGGGGTCTCCAGGCCCACCAGGGCACTGAAGGCAAGCCAGGGGAGGCCGGGGGGAAGAGGCAGCAAGCCCTTAAAATGTGGTGTCCGCCTCCTGGACGTCCCCAGGCACACGGCAGCCCCGTGGCAGCTCTCCTGGGACAGCAGTGCCAATAAAGGGCATTGGCCACTTTGTGTATGGGGACTCCCCGTTAAATCTTATTTTTAAATCATCGATTCAGCTGGACTTATCTGAAATCTCCCATGTGCAGTGCCACGCGATGGGAAAAATCGAAAACACCGCACAAACTGACAATTCGAAAGCAAAACATGACCGCGGTCTACCTTCCTCCTCTACCACAGCCGAGTAATGGATCTGAGTCCCCTAACGCCCATGCAGAAAGGCTCTCGAGGTGACACTTAATTTACTAAGTGCTGGGGAACATCCCGCTCCGCAAAGACGAAGTGCGAAAAGAAAATCTAACCTGGGAAGACTGAGCGTTCCATCAATACCACAAGTGCCTCGCAAGGCTGAACCTCGAAGAGGAAGGCTGCAGAAGCACGAAGCCAGAGAGAGAGAGGGTTGCCGTTGGTGCCCCCCGGGGCGGCGGGGAGCTCTCGTTACTGAATTACCTTTAAGTAAATCAGAGGCTTGAAGTGGTCTTCAGCCCTCACTGAGGTCGTGGGCTGGCGAGGTTTCTGCCGCAGGGGCGTCTGGTCTTAGGTGGGGCTTACGTGGGGCCAGTGGGTCTGATACAGCTTGAAGATATTAATTTGGGTTTCTCTTGAGAAACTAGTGCTTTACCTAAGAAGAAGAAAATTCTGGGTTCTCTGGTACTTTGTCTGCAGGGAGATCAAAGAGCGAAGGTCTTTCTTCAGAGAAGTTTTCTGACCTTGAGTGAGAATAGCTGAATACAGAAAATTCTCTGCAGACCTGACTTGGGCTTAAACTCACATTTAAAAGGGCAATCGCTGCTAGTAAAAAAAAAAAAAAAAAAAAAAAATCATCTACTGCTTTCCCTGCACCCATTCTGCTTCCTGACAAAGTCTGGCTGGAGGGTTTTTTTGCAAGGAGTTTTGGCATATTACAAATACTACCACCTAGCATTTTAGGAAAGGTGCATAAATGCTGTCAGGAATTATTTAAAAATAGTGCAAGCTACTGTTAATCATGAGGTGTTTGCTTGGGAATGTGTGATGCACGGAAAGCAGGCTGGGCTGGAAATTCTGGTTCAGGTTTACACTTTGACACACTCAAGGTCGCCTGAATGATCCTCAGCCTGCCTGAGTCTGTAAACGGGAGCTGTCCTCGCGCCTGCCCAGCTCACTCTGGGGAGAACCCAAACGGTGTGCTTGACTGTAAAGTTCCCCACAGATGCAATGGGTGTGTGTGTCTTTCCCTTTAAACCAGTAGTAGTTTTTATATTATTATTATTTTCATTTTAAATTTCTTATTTGGAAACACTTCCAGTTGGCTGGCCCAGGTGTTAGCAGTGCCGAGGCCGAGGAACCATGGACTGCAGTGTCACGGGGCCTCACTGGATGGGGTTTTTATTTCCAGTGTTATATATATAGGCGCGCACAGGCATCTTTACACACACACACACACACACACACACACACACACACACACACGTAGAAGACTGCTCCCAGTTCACACAGAGTCTGCAGTGGAGCTCTCCCCTGGTACCTCGTTATAAAGATGATACCCAGCACTTGCACAAGGGATCTCAATTTCCTGAGCGCTGCTGCATTTCGGTGTCAGTGTGGGGAAAGGTAAATCACAGCAGGGTCCATTCAGAGCTTGCTGTGGGAGCTTCTCCCTCATGAGGGTCCAGCCTGCAGCCAGGCTCTTTGAACTATGCGAGGTGAGGCGGTCCCGTTCAGTGTTGATGTTGATGATACTTATGAGAAGTAGCTTTTGTTTTTTCGCTGGAGAGTCTACACTATATTTCATACTTAGTTTTTAGTGCCATGCATTTCAGGAAAATTTTCTTCCGTAGGACTTGTGGTTTAGGTTGCTAGGTTCCTCTTACAAAAGCAGTAATGGGGAAAGAGAGAGGGTCGTTTCTACAAACCTAGAGCCTGCTGTCGGTGTGGAGGGATGACAGTATTGACCCAGGATGGGCTTTGGAAATGTCCTTCATGTTCCAGGGTCATGGAGGGGCTACAGGATGTTTCTCGAGTTTCAGCCTCGACTGTGAAGTTTGGGATGAGGAGACGTTATGGTGCAGAGTTTTCTCTGCATGTGCTATGCCAGCTGGCCAGCTGGCACTGGAGCTCTAGAGAGAATGCATGGCTTCTCCTCGTGGGAACATCGAGTCTCGTCAGAGAGGCGCGTGGGAAAACCGTTGACCACCGCAGAAGGGCCAGAAGGGCCAGAGGGGCAGATGCCCCGAGCTGGCTTCGCAGAGGAAAGAGGGTTGTAAAGCCCTGAGGTGTGAGGGTTTGTGGGCCGCAGGATGGGCAGGGCCGCATTGCACGGAGCTTGGCACCACTCGCCTCAGAGCCCCCAGGGCGGGCAGGGCCACAATGCACGGAGCTTGGCACCACTCGCCTCAGAGCCCGCAGTGCAGGCAGGGCCACATTGCATGGAGCTTGGTGCCACTCGCCTCGGAGCCTGGTTCTTCCAGGGTTTGGGGGCCGCAGGGCGGCAGGACCACATCGCACGGAGCTTGGCGCAACGGCGCAACCAGGAGGTGGCGTTGAAGGGGAGGGGCATGGGCCTCGGGTGGCCCTCCAGTCTGGGCTAAACATCTTGTGGTTTGCTTTCTCTTGGCTTCAGACTCTCACGTTTCTGGTTTGGGTGTTTGAGAAAGAAGTGGGGCTGGGGCGTGGGGGGATTGACATGGCCCCGTGAGCCTGAGGCACACGCGTCAGCTGTCACGTGGTGTGGTCTGATTCCGGTCCCAGCTCTGACGCCATTGGAGCGGCGTGGCCTTGGGAAGGTCACCGGATCTCAGTCTGTCTGTGCTCTGGGGATAAGTACACGAGAAGATGCGATGAGGTGTGAGAATGAAATTAGGGAACGTTTGCTGTCCTGGATAAAGATGGCCTGAGTACGAGGTGGCAGGCCCGGCATCTGCTGTCTGGTTCTTTATCCACTCTGATCGAAGCTATCGAGTTTTCCAGCTAGAGTCCGGATTTGCATGTCTGTTCAAGCACAGTCTTCTGGAAATGGTGAGGTGGAGGCCGGGGGCCTCAAGAACAGTGTCTTAAATGAGGCGGGCACCCGAGGTGTGCAGGTGTGCTGAAAGGGAGGGAATGGTGCCGCTGGTCTTCGTGTCAACACATACTGGCATTGATGAGCAGTACCGCTGCCATTAGTTGAGAATTGTGTAATGTTCCACAGTCTCTGCGTTATTGTTGTGTGTCTTAAGATACGCCTGGGACGGTGCTGTAGGCTGAAGAACGGCCTCCAAAGAGCTTGTTCTTGAAAACCGTGACTCTCTTACCTTCTGTGGCAAAAGGGATTTTGCAGATGTGATGAAGTTAAGGGCCTTAGGACGGGTGAGATTCTCCTGGATTATGTAGGTGAGCCCAGTGTCCTCACCAGGGTCCTGACAAGCGAAAGGAGGGCGTCGGGCAGGTCAGAGCCGGAGAAAGATGCGCAGTGCTGATGGAAGCAGTGCTCAGAGCGATGTGGGGCTGCAAGTCAGGAATGTGGGCGCCTCCGGAAGTGGGAGAGGTCAATGCAATCCATCCTTCCCTAAAGCCGCCGGGAGGAGCACAGCCCTGGGACCCACTGTGGACCTGTGGCCTCCGGAACTGTGAGACAGTGAATTCGTACTGCCCTACTTGCTGGGCTTGGTTTGGGCTAATTGTTACAGCAGCAGTAGGAAGCTGATACGGCAGGCAGGAGTTGAATATGCTGGGACAAGGAGGTCCATGCAGTAAGTGGCACAAGATAGGGCCCAGGGCTTCTGCTGAATGGTTCTGTGCTTTCCTGCTGCTGCCTGCAGTGAGCAGTACAACCTCCTGGTGAGATTCATCAGCCGTTCATTGTCATTTTCATTGATCATAATTTTACCCAGAGTCATTTACACACCAAGATTGACCAAGTGTGCCTCTTGTTCTTTGAGGAATGTGGGGAAATAATAGACTTTAAAAATTCTGATTTCTTAATGATAGTGCAGTCCAAAATAGAAGTGCACATTCATCGACATTAGCTGAAGTTCAAGTGCAGAGTTACGTGCCCCTTACTTTTAGCAGGGTTGAGCGTAACGCAGTCTGGAGACAGCTCTTCAGTGGGCTTGATAGCCACTGGGCAATTTAAAAAACATACTTCCCTGCTGTTCTTTAAGCTTTTGTCATGCGTGGCGATGGAAAATTAATTTTTAAAAGTTGACTTGCGTTGAATTAAATACACGTAGAAAACTGGCTTTACGTGTTTGTATTCTCGATGCCTTATAAACAGGTAATATAGTGGGTTTCAGCTTCTGGGTTCTGTTGTGACTATAAACAGAAAAATTTTAAGTATTTCAGTTTTCATCATGAGCCAGCTGAAAATCATGTTATGTACAAATATCACATAACTCAATTAAATGTATTGTTAAGGTGTGATTTGAATTAGAAAGCCATTCTGGAGGTCTCTCATCAACTTAAATTATGCCATTATGATCTTGACATTAGGGGAAATGCAGTTATTTAAAATCTTTTACATCCTAGAGCAAATGAAAGTTTTTTGTTCTTTTAAAAATTGGATATAGGCTTTTGTTTTTTGACTGTACAGTAACAATAGTAACTATATTCTGTGTTTAACATTTATACACATACACAGGTAATCTTTGCTTCAATGATTTCGGGGAACTTTCTTTTTAAAACAGCTTTATTAAGGCATAATTTACATGCCATAAAATTCACTTCTAACTATACACTTCAGTGGTTTTAGTCCATTTCCAGAGCTGTGCAGCCATCCCCGTGACTTTTTGAACATTTTGAACATTTCCATCACTCCAGTGTGCCCAGATGCAGGCCGTCCCCGTTTCCACTCCAGCCCCTGGCAGCCCTGGCCTCTGCTCTGTCTCTATGGATTTTTCTCTTCCGGACATCATTTATGGCAATGAAATCGCACACTACGTGGTCTCTTGTGGCTGGCCTCTTTCACTGAGCATGTTTCCAAGGTTCTCCTGTGTTGTAGCATGAATCAGTGCTTTGTTCTTTTTATTGCATGGTGGACCAAATTTTGTTTATCCATGTCTCAGTGGATGGACATTAGGTTGCTTTACTCTTTGGCTAATATTTATGACCTTGCTGTGGACATTAGGGTGCAAAATTTTTGTGAGGATGTATGATTTCTGTTCTCTGAGGTGTGCACGTAGGAGTGGAATTGTTGGGCCGTGTGGCAGTTCTATGTTTAACTTCTTGGGACCAACCAAACTGTTTTGCAGAGTGGCTGCATCATTGTATAATCCCTCTTTTCCATTTTAAGGCCCTTTCGTGGTTACATCGCACCCACATGTATAATCCATGAACCGCTCTTCATCCTAAGATCAGCTCATCAGCTACCTTAATTCCATCTGTGACCTTAGCTCTCCTTTGCCACCCCCCACCCCCCACTCCCACCCTGTAACATATTCATGTTCTGAGGATTAGGACATAGGCATCTTGGGGGAGGTGGGAGTCTTTTTTTTGCCCGGTTGAATTATTAGGTATAATTTATTCTTGGAAATGATATGAATTCCCAGCCCTTAATGATCTGGCTGGGTAGGAGCCAGCACGTCAGGTAGTTAGTAGAAGGAGTTTGGACTTATTTTTCAGAGCAGTGATGTGATCCATTCATGCATCTGAACACGATAGGATCCTCTGCTCTAGGAAGATTCATTTGTGGATTAGAAGGTTGTAAGGGAAGCGAGGAGAGGCAGAGAGAACGTTCCTGTGAACCCCCAGAGGGCAGAGTGTGAAGTAGGCGGGTGGCCGCAGGCGTGGAGAGAAGGAATGTTGGGTGCTGTGGAGTTGAAATGCCTGGACTCGGTGTCTGATGGCTTGGATGTTGGGAGGGGGTAGGAACCGGAGAGGAGTTAGTCCAAGATGGTGGCAATGTTGGGGCCTGGGAGGAATGGTAGCAACTGATGAGTCAAAGGGAGGAGAGTGAGTTTACTTTAGAAACAGAGACAGAGGTCCACGTGGAAGGATGAAGCCGGCAGCGGAAATGGCAGCCTGAACTAGGGCTTTGAAGGTCGCCTCCACACTGGATGACATTACAAGGGAATGAGGCTAGTGGGAAGACAGATGGCCGTGTCTGTGGATGTGCGGATGAAGAAGAACCTGAGGAATGAGCCAAGAAAGAGTAGTTATCAAAAGGGAAGAGTGTAACTCGTTCAGCAAATATTTATGGAGTAGCCACTACTTGCCAGCACTAATGAGCGAACAACAGATGCAGTCCCGGCCCTTCCTGGAGTTACGCAGTTCAGCTAGATTGTTCTGGACTCTTCGGCTTGGGTGAGGGTGCCCTTTACGTGAGCCACTGTGGCAGGAGGTTTCAGGCCCCTAATTCCAGGTGTGTCCGAGAAGTCAGAAGGATGAGGCGTGGGCACTGCACTTGCCGTGGGAATTACTGACCCTTTCAAGGCAGCAGATGTAGAAGCACCCTCTGGTGACTCACGCCTGTCTCACCTAGGGCTGTGCTTTAGCTTGCTGAAAGCCGCTGGGAGCTTTATACCAGACATGGGTTGGCTCTTACAATGGGGATTTTTTAGGCTAAAAGCTTACAGTTGTGAGGCTGTGAAAATGTCCAAGTCAAGGTGTCATCAGAGATGCTGTCTCCCTGAAGGTCGGCTGCTGGCGATTCTGGACTCCTGCCAGGTGGCAAGGCACAATGGCGGCTCTGCCTTCTCCTCTGGGGCCTCTCTCTCCCCAGGTGCAGCTGTGACTGAGCAAGCACATGGCCCTGTCTGCTAGTCTCTCCTCCTCCCGGCCTTCGGGCTGCTCCGTCTCTGGCTTCCTCTCTCCTGGGTTCCTTCTCTCCATCTCTGTGGCTTTTGTTCTGTTGTTTCTCCTAGTCTCTCCTCTCCTCCTGGCCTTCGGGCTGCTCCGTCTCTGGCTTCCTCTCTCCTGGGTCCCCCTGAGCTCCTGGGTTCCTTCTCTCCATCTCTGTGGCTTTTGTTCTGTTGTTTCTCCCATTTATAAAGGACCCCAGTAAAAGGATTAAGACCCATCCTGGCTCATGCCTTGCTGAAGTGATCTAATCAAAAGGAAGGTTCCATTTACAAGGGGTTTACAGGCGTAAGAATGGGTTTGCTTTAGGAACAGGGATTTCTGGAGTAGACAAAAGACTCACACCAGCATAGCCTGTTTCCATCAGCTCTGCCGTGTTAGGACCTCTAGGTTATTAAACTTACTGCCCTTTTTGCTCCCTGGGACCTTGACCTTCCTGGCTTGCCTTTCTGGAGCCTGGGCCACCTTGGTTGTTGATGAGACTCTTAATATCTAGAATGGTCATGTCATGTGTTGTCCAAACCAGGACCCTTTTGAGAGAAGCGGTCTATTAATAATTACGCTGGCACAGCAGGAGTCAACCAGGATTACCTCCTGGGAACAGGACTCGTGGTTATCCTGTTACTAAGGTAATGCTGTGGATTCGTTATCAGGTTGCTGTCTCTCAGGTACAGCTGACTTGTTGTCCTTGGGTCTCAAGGACCAAATCCCCAGTGGAGTAAAGAGAAGATGACTTTCAGTGTGGGTAGCAACTACTCTCTAGGCCTTGGAGCATGGAGTATGCGTGCCTTTTAATCAAACTTGGTTCGTGGAATGTCAGACAAATAAACACAAATATCTGTTGGCTGTTCTGTGTGCCAAGCACGTGTTTAAAATGGGGAACAGAACAGACCTGTACCTACTCTCCTGGAGCTTATCATTTAGAGGAGAACAGTAGTAAATAAATGCTGCTTTGAAAAAATCAGGTAAGTAAATTTAGTCCTATAAAGCTGAACCATGGAGAAATATGGCATGTGTATTGGTTATCTATGGCTGCATAACAAGTCACCCCAAAACTCAGCAGCTAAGAAGGACTCAGTTACTATTATAATAGAGTTCTTAATTATCTTACAAGTTTTTGTGACTCAGCAATTCAGGTGTGGCCTAGCCAGGCCCTCTGCTGGGGGAGGATCAGCTTCCAGGCTCACTCACGTCGTCATTGGCCGCATTCAGCTCCTGGCACACGGGCTTCCAACAGAGCAGCAGCTTTTATCAAATTCTACATTCCAAGGAGGCAGTGGACAGAGCCGGCCAGCAAGACAGAAGTCATCTCACCTTTGCCGTATTCTTTTGATTACGAGTGTGTGACTAGGTTCAGACTCAAGGAGAAGGAGGGTGGCGGCTGTTGGGGTGCATCTTGGAAGTCTGCCTACTGTGGCCTGCTATAGGGATGATCTGGGGGTCTGTCTGAGTCTGGAGGACTCAGGGGTGGCCCCTCGGGGGGCCATGGGGTTTCAATTCAGACCTGAAGAATAACTGCACAGAAAGGGAGCTTGGGCGAGAGGGCGTGAAGCCAGCTAAAGGGAAGGGTTGTGATGGCTCTGGGTCAGGAAAGGTGGGCTCACTGGGGAAATCACTGGTTTGACAGTGGAGCACGGCAGGAGCTTTTTCCTCTCGTCTTTGGGTTTTACTGAATGTTTTGCTCTACTGAAATCAAAGCCATAATTGGCACATTAAGTTTTTCCTATCTGAAACCAAAAATGAAATCTTCACCTGCAATTTCTGAAAAGGAATTAAAAGAAGGTACTTTGCAACTATTTCTCAGGAAAATCTGAAAGTTGCTCATGTGAACAGCAGACATGGTTCATGAACTTAAAAAGGCACTTTTCAAATACCTTTCCACATGATGCGATGAATAAAATTGTGTTATTTTTATGTCCCCATTGAATTTATAGCCATTTTGTATTCTTGCCATTAGATAGTTTTCCTTCAAACATTAGATAATAAAGCTGCAGCTATGTTTTTTTGTAGGTGGTCCATTCAATTTTTTGACATTTAAAAAATGATTCTCATTGTTTGTTGGATCATTGCTTGCAATAGCAGGGAGTGGAGTACAGTGGTGAAAGATGGGTTAATAGTGTATGATTGAGCTGTGTAATAGGTTACTAGGCAACCATTAACAATGATACTGTAGAAGTGCTGTATTTATTGGCACCAAAATATGTTTACAATGTTCTGCAAAGTGTTTCTGCAGTCCCAAGAGACCCGCAGGCGCGCGGGGACCCTGAGGGCTTCTAAGATGTGTCCTTGGAGTCAGCGCGAGGGCGGGGAGGCCTGTGTGTCCTCCCACAAACCTGCTCTCCTTAGCTCTGCTCTCGTGCTGCACAGTTCTCCACCATCGAGGCCATTTCAGCAGCTGGCCCATGAAACGGCCTGCATGTTTGCTGAGAGGAGAGCATTGCATACAGCCCACATTTCCCTCTTTCTGCCTGGGGACCCTTGGGAGGAGTTTTGCACGTGCATCAGACTCCAGAAGGTGTGTTTATTATTCGCGTAGCTCTAGTTTGCAGATGCTGTGACCCAGGCATCTGCTCGCATTGCTTTCTTGGAATAGATGTCTCTGAAACTCAGAAGCATATTGATTGTTCTCTTTGAAGAGATGGAAAGTTGTACCAGAGGACAAACACTTTGTGTGCCCCTCGTCTCTCAGCTTTGTCTCACATTTTCCCCCACCACTATCTTCTCTTTGCTCCGATTTCCCCACTGACTTTATTCTTGCTCTCTTGTATGTGCTTGTGGAAGTCGCCTCAGCTCTTTTTCTTCTTCTTCTTTTCCTGGGTGGAGGATTAGTAAGTGTTTCACTACAGGAGAGTGCTGTGTCGTCTCTGTGGTCGTTGGCTCACAGTAGCTTTTGAATTCTGCTGGTAGCGGCATTTCATTTTAATCCAGCCACCTTCGGCTGAAGTGCATCAGGACAGAGTATATTTCTAAATTTACTGCGATGAAGACTATAGTAAAGGCGGTTGGTTGAGCAGACCTTCTAAAAGCTTTATAAGCTTTTGGAAGTCTGAAAGTTAAAATTCTTTAAAATAAATTTATTAAAGAAGGTGATTCATAACGATTAGCAAAGCTGAATCACTGGATTTTACTGGGGAAAATCTTTAAATGAATTTTTGGTGTTAAGTGTGCATTGATTGTGGCAGAAATTCTTCGTAGATCATCAGAAGTGTTGTGGAGTGGCTCCCTCCATTGAAAATCAGACCTGATAGCCTTGATAGGCTTCATAACTTTAACTAGAAACAGGAAATAAAAAGAAGCAGGAAATAAAAATGATGTATTGGACGTAAAGGTACCTCGATGTCTCACACAGCAAGTATAAAGGGTTAGTGTAGAATGAGTTGATATTCGTTTCTCAGTTTATAGGAAGGGTTGGAACCACTTCGGGATCCGTCCAGTTCCTCGGTTGGTTTCTCTTCACAATGGCTGATAGTAATGGCCTCTGATTTCTAGCTTGGATGAGCGAGAAGCTGTGCTGTTTTTTTGACAGATAATACCTCTGTTCTAACCAACAGCCATGTCTCGTCTGGATCATTTGCCCTGTTTTTATGATGAAAGGGACCTCGAAGGCTCACTGTCTTGTCTGAGGCCACACGTCCCTTAGGTGACAAGGCTTCCGTGTGGCTGGCTGTGTGTGTGTCCATCCCCTGTGGGCTGCATTATGTGTGGGCAGTTTTGAGAGGGGTTCACCGTGTGCCAGGCAGCGTGCTACGCCCTTGCCGGGAGTGAATGGCAGCCCCTGCCCCGGCGTTGGTGTGAGGGCTCGGTCCATGGTCCCCCTGGTACAGAGTTGGAAGGGGCAGCACCGAGGGGTGACTGCCTGGTCCAAGGATGCCCGCAGCCGGCAAGGGGCGGAGCGGTGATTCTCTCGCAGCCGAGCTCTTCCGGCATCCCTGCTCTTGAGGCCAGCTGATGGGCTCCCAGGGAAAATGCAGGACAAGTACGGATCAAAGAGGACAAGGCTCCCTGTCTCAGTTCTCCCTTTCACTCTCCAGTCAGGGTGTGCCGAGGCTCCGTGGGGGAGCTTGCAGAGAGGGTGAGGTGGACAGTTGGAGCAGAGAGGTGTCGATGTGCTACAGGTGGACACAGGGAACAAGGCTGGAGGGCATGAAACCAGGCACAAGGTTGAGGGTAGGTCCAGGCAGCCTGGGTGGTGGTCAAGAAGCAGAGAATCGTGACGCTCAGTGCCAAGGCTTGCTGACAAGGGCGTCGTCGTCGTCTGTGTTCATCGCAGCGTCTGTTGTCTTCAGATGAGACCTGCACAGCCTGTCCTCTCCACGCCGCCTCTTCTCAGAGGAGGAGCCACAGCTCCCTGAGTGTGCGCTGCTTTCGGCAGCTCTCGTGGGGGCTGGCCTGTGTGCATTGTAAGATGTGTGGCAACATCCTTGGCCTTTACCCCCTAGGTGTCGGTGGGCACCCCACCCCCGCAGTTGTGACAACCAGAAATGCTTCCAGACTTGGCCAAGAGGCCCTTGAGGGACACAGTCGTCCCTAGTTGAAAATGACAGGTTTGAAGGCTTGGGGGTGGGACTGACCCTCTGTGTAACCCAGAGCAGAATTCCCAATGACCTACCATCTCCACACTATTGGATTTGACTGTTTATTTAGTTTTTCATTTCCATTTCTGGAAAAGACTAGCACTTAAAATTGTGTCAGTTTGAAGGTTCCTATTTCAAAAGGGATAAGACTCTGAAAGCTGGATGGTCCATATCTCTTAAAGTGGTTCTACAGCAATTTATGGTATAATAAAGCTTGAGTGTGTTTGTATGGGCGTGTTGAGCTTTTGGGTGGTGGAGTAATAAGGCAGGAAGGAATTGGGGGCCTGTTTGCCACAATCCAACTAGGCTGTCTTGAGGAGCATGAGAGGACCTCACCGTGAGGAGAACAGGAGCCCCGAGGCCAGAGGAGCAACCTCTGGGTCCAGAAGACGAACGCACCGGGCGCCGTCTTGACCTGGGTGTGTTGCTGACTTGTCCTTCTCTTTTGCTCCTGTTTTCAAAGCTGATTCTCTTTGGGTTCTCATTTCTTCTGCCATGAAGGGCATATAAGTGGTTCTCTGGGGTGAAAGTCAAGCCTCGTAAAATTCATAGACATGACATGCCAATAGCAGCTCTTTCTAACGTCCTAAATATGGTTGTAACGCTAGAATGGAAACACACATTCTATATATTGTGTGCATGTGTGTGCATACATGTAATGTGCACTTCTTTAATTAGCTGGTAAGGTTTTCTTTCGTAGACAGTGGTCCTACATTTTAGGTATTTATGTGAGTAAATGGTGAATTTGGTGATTGGCAGAAGTAAGTGTTGCATGTATTTGTTTTTCAGAGGGAGTTTGCTGAATTATTATTATTTTTGTTTTTTTAAGATTTGATTTATTTATTTATTTCTCCCCACCCCCTCGCTTTATCTGTTTGTTCTTTGCTTGTCTTCCTTTTTTAGGAGGCACTGGGAACGAAACCAAAGACCTCCCATGTGGGAGGGGGGTGCCCAATCACTTGAGCCACCTCCATTCCCTGCTTTGTGTCTCTCGTTATGTTTTCCTCCTGTGCCTCTTGTTGCGTCATCTTGTAGCGCCATCTCACTGCGCCAGTCCGTTGCCTCAGCTCGCTGTCTTGCTCATCTTCTTTAGGAGGCACCGGGAACCGACCCCGGGACCTCCTGTGTGGTAGGTGGGAGCTTAATTGCTTGAGCCACATTTACTTCTCTGAATGAATTATTAATGTGGAATTGCAGACAGTGCAGTTTGACCTTTCCATGTGAGGGAGCAATAAGATGTATTTTTACAAATGATACAAACGTTGAAACATGAATGCCATGACCATATGGTGTTCAGAAACTTTTATCATAATATAAGTGAATAAATAATGTGCTCAACAATTACATTTAAATTATGCCTCATGCTCATTGCACATTGTGGAGACAGTGCTTTAGGAGATGAGATAGATTAATTAGAATTCTGTTCTACTTCATGATGTACTATATTATCTGTAAACCAAAAATTGATTAGTATCACGTGAGGGTTGTGTTTATGAAGTTAGGTATTGTATCTGGGTAGAGACTCCAATTGCTGCTGGCTGTCAGTGGTGCTGCATAAAAAAAGGCAACATTAACCTCATCTTTAATATATTATCTTTAAATCTTCAGATTCTTTTTCTCTTACCAAAGATGAGTTTTATGCCAGTATGTAACATTTACTCTAACACTTGAATTTAAATGAATAAGAATTGTTTTAAAATAAATATTGTGGGGCACACAGATTATTAAAATTTCCCCGAGGTTTTTTTTTTCCCCTTGATATTAACTTTGGGTGGATTACATAATTAGAAGCCCAGTGGGGCTGTGCTGTTACCTTATCTTGTGTTGTATTTTCACAGATAAATTATATCTTCAGCTTTTGGATGTGGAGTTTATTTGGTGTTTCTTAGGATGAGCTGTGGAATATCTACCGAGCAGGAAATATCTACTGTTCAACCACATAATACCTTAAAGAGGAGATCAAGGTTTTCCTGTTGAGGGTCTTGTTTCTCTCCTTCTTTAATCACTTATACTTCTGCATTGAACTTGTCAAACCTTTAACGCAGTTTCATACTTTGCACAAATTAATGGTGATTAAATGATTTATCTGAGGAGCAGACTAAAAAATGTGTTTCTCCATTGGTCTTTAGATTAAAAAATGAATGATTCTTCCTGTATATTTATTTACCTCTGGACACGGCGCGAGTTCAAGTTCCTTTATAGGTGGAAAAAATACGTGACTTTCTTCTTAGTTTTATCTTGCTGTTTAATTTTTTGAACATGTGCTTATTTCATGTCTGTTGCATCCTAGGGCTAAGCTTTAATGAAAAGTGGTTCCCAGGACTTCACGTGGAACGGTGTGTTCCTGTGCTCTGCAGTGGATGCCTGGGACTTCAGTGGTTGGGTCTTGTTGTCTTCTCTGTCAGCTTTGTTGTGTCTGTGCTGGTGGTTGAGTGAAGGATTGTGCAGAAAGTGCCCTGGCAGGCCTTTCTGGTTTCTGCGGCCTTGAGCACCCTGCACACTCAAGTGCCGCCTTTAAGCCAGTGTGCTCCACACCCAGCTGCAGGGGTGGCGGAAGGGCCCCGCGTGCCTTCGTCAGGGTGGCACACGCAGGCGTTGCGTCGGGAACGTGGCAGGTGCCTTGTCTCCTTCTGTTTTCTCGCCGTTAATGTTTTGCTTCTGCTTTACACTGTGACCGTTTCCAGTGTAATACCAATTTCTGTGTTGCGGGGTATTTTAGTCTCTCCTCTCGGAAAGGAGGGTCCTGGGTCCTCCTTGGTGTCCTGTAAACGTTGGGGGCAGTAACGCCCACCCGCAGCTGCAGAGGGATGTCACGGCTTCTGTGGTAGCCGTCTGAAATGCCCTTGAGTTCTACCAGGAAGGAGACCATGAGCAGTTAAACCAGAGCTCCTTATGGTGGATATAGTAGTGGTGGAGATTCAGACATTGCACTGCTTTTTCCTCCTGACCGGTGCTGAAGATCGTCTTAGAGTTGGTACTCAGGGCACCACTTTTCCTGTTTTGTCTTTTTTTTTTTTTTTAATTTAATTTTATTACTTTTTGTCATAGTCGTTAGGTTTGTGCTGTCCAGTACAGTAGCCACTAGCCACATGTGATTATTTAAACTTAATTAAAGTTAAATAAGATTTAAAATTCAGCTCCCCAGTTGTACCATCCACATTTCAAGTGCCTGGAAGCTACATGTGTCTAGTAGCTACCTTTTTGTACAGTGCAGATATAGTTTTCCATCCTTGCAGAAAGTTCTGTTGGGCAGATGAGCTGTTATTATTCAGACATTTGCCTAATAGGAATAATCAGAGAGAAAGAGAAAAATATTTCTGAAATCTGAAGAAAAGGTAAATTTTACACCAGGTGTCTAGAATAGTGAATAAATAATTAACGATATAAAAAATTATTGCATCAGGGTTCACCATCATGTCGTTTTAGAACATCAGAGATAAAGGCAGTATTTAGCATGTCTCTGGATTTAAAAAACAAAAAAAGAAAGTCACATGAAAGATCTGGAATCAGAATGCCATCAGGTTTTTAAATGGCTACACGGGAAGTTAGAAACCAGATTGCGTGTGGAATTCTATGACAATAGCTTTCACTGAGAATGTTGAAGATGCTGTTCCATTGTCAGTCGAGGATGGGGTACTTTTGTACACATTGGGGAAATTCAGTGGAGTAAAACTAATTCCAGTGCATCACTTCCCAGCTACTGGAGAATGTGCCTCACCAAATGAGGGAGGACACAAAGAAAGGCAGAGATTCCAGGATGCGGAAAGCAGGAGGCGGCAGAGGGAGTCCTCGAGTTGGAGGTGGTGTTTGTGGAAAGCAGTTTTGCAGGTGGCCTAAATCTGACCGGTATTGGCTGGAGCAGGACAGAAGCTGCAGCAGGGAGGTCTGGGGTTTGTGTGGGGAGCGGGGAGAGGAGCTGGAAGGGTGGAGATGAGAGGGTAAGGACGTGGACTTACAGACAGAATTTTGGCCATTTGAAAAACTGTATTGAAGGATTGTTGGAGGGTGTTTGAAGAATTAATAAGAGGTACGAAGAAAGCTAAGCAAATCAAAGCAGAGGCAACTTAGAACTCCAGGAAAACCCAAAAGTTGAATAAGAAAGGAATCATAATCATTGTCTACTGCTTGCTCAGCAGTGCCCACTCCATTGTTAAAAGTATGGAGCGTTGTGTAAAGCTTGTGGGGAAATGCGAGGGAAGGTATGCACAGGAGTGAGTGGGAATTGTAAAGATCCCAATCCTCACCTATATGTGAGGAATCAGTAAGTGATACCTAAAGTTGTTGTATCGAGGGAGGGTATATTTTAAGCAGACTACCCGTGAACGTTGACGTCAATGCTAGTGAATACCACCAAAATCAAAACAGTTCTGAGATTCGAAAGTGATTGGCTTGGGAGGTGGAATTAGGGATAAGTGATGATGAAAGGCTTGTAATTTGAAAGAGAAGTCTTTTGCCTGACCCATATTTTACTTTTTAAATCTGTGTACAGATTTAATGGAAAATGGTTTGGGAAGTGAAAGCATATGGTGTATACCTGCTTTAAACTTACAGGTATTTCAGTGTGGTTTAAAGCAGGGTTTCTCAGCCTCAGCACCACTCAGGTTTTGGGCCAGATAGTTTTTTGTGGTGGGGGCTGTGCAGTGGGTATAGGCTTTTTAGCGGCGGCCCTGGCCTCACTGCCCAAGATGCCAGCCTCTCCTCCTGGCCCCCACCTGTCTGACAACCCGTAATGTCCTCAGACGTGTCACATGTCCCTGGGGACCAATCAACGCCATTGCTGATTTCCAGATTTAAAATCTGTTATTGAATGAATCATCTCAAAATGTAAAAGTTCTTTTAAATATCGGTAATACTGGAGGCAGCGTCATTACTTGAGTCTCCGTAGCGAATGAAGTGGTTCAGAAATCTCTGGCACCCTATCGCCCTTGCTTCTCATGCCAGCACCATTTATTTTAACACATGGCTTTGGGATGTGCTAAAAAAAAAAAATAAAGAAAGAAAAAGGAATGGAGAGGAAACGGCAGCTTCTCTGTCGTGTTTAGTGGATTCTGAACGCATATTTTAGATTTTTTCGTGTTGTTTTCATGATGGTGCAACTTGAATTTCTCCGAAGTCGAAATGCTAATCTTTATGGCAACTCTGGGCAAATGCTGTGCCCACTGGATGTTTCGCTGCTCAGCTGGCTGCAGGACAGACACAGGCATCCCTCCTTTCCTCTTCTTGTCTTCCCACTCCGC